>JAPWTK010000060.1:0-287500 GCA_029963805.1 Aromia moschata | reverse complement strand
TATGTATCGAGGGTGACTAACTTGTGAGTTCGTGTAGTGTATTTACATATCATGGGGTTTCGCAAACAATGGCTAAAAGTATAGAAATACTTAGCAGTAACACGTGCATTGTTTTTGTAGATGTAAAAAATAATAATGTATGTGATGACAAACAACTATTAGTGATCCTGGAGTGGGTACTGGAACCTTCGGCGTAGAAACAAAAAAACTGGACGTTTTCCACGAAACACCGAACTACTACACTTTTCTCGACGCGCGTTTCGCCAACCAAGTTGGCATCTGCAGGAGAAGATTACAACTAAATTCTAGCATACACACTTGCACTATTTATACTAAATTTATTGCAACGGTTCACTGAACCGTAACTAAATATGGTGAATATTTTCAACAACATGAGGAAACGGCAATGGGTAACTCCTTGTCACCTTTCATTGCAAATCTATTTATGAGTAAATTTGAGACAGAAGTAAAAGATAAATCCGAGTATTTCCCTAGAGTTTGGTTCAGGTATGTGGACGATATCTTCGCGGTATTTGTTACAACGGCAATTAGTTTAGATAATGGTCCGATACCCACCAGTCCACTGTTTGCTTTGATAAACAAAGACAGTTCCGATTCAGTGAACCATGGCAATAAATTTAGTATAAATAGTGCAAGTGTGTAGGCTAGAATTTAGTTTTAATCTTCTCCTGAAGATGCCAACTTGGTTGGCGAAACGCGCGTCGAGAAAAGTGTAGTAGTTCTGTGTTTCGTGGAAAACGGCCAGTTTTTTTAACTATTAGTGATACTAACAACTGTGGAAAATTCGTGAAAATAATGTCCAAGTGAACTATTTTGAACTTACACCTTATCTTCAGTAGATGTGGAACGATCATTTTCGTTCCACAACCATATGTACAGGCCAAATCGCTCATGTTTAACGAAAATGAATGCAGAAAGACTACTAGTTGTGGCAACGTACGCTCAAACAATGAAGATTTTCGGTGTTTCTAAATGACACAAGCGATAGGTATGTACATAATTAATACGTTTGTACTCCAGTCTCTTTGGTCTCTCATATGACCTTTTTTCAAGAATTTTGGTTTTCAAGTTACAGAGTAAACTGTGATAAGAACGACTAAATCAGACATTTCAACGTTAACCATAGACAGCTCCCTTCAGATACTATTACTTTTGCTCGACTGCTACTTCATGCGTTACTTGACGCGATTAAGCTAAAAATTTGACTTAGAAATTGTAAGAGGAAAGATCCTATTTCGTCTGAACTAACTCTATGTGTTTAAAAAATGTTTAGTACGATACTTATATTCACAAATACTTCTGTTGGAAACACTTAAAAAATGTAAAGTTTGATAAAAAGAATTTGCTTCATGGTTTGCGTTATATAACACACTAAAACGTTTGTAGACAAATAGTATGTCCTACAACGACAATTATTTATTTTCAATGGCACGGTGTCAACGGAGTAGTTGCCAATTTTTTAAGGCCAGTCGTAACAATTTATTTAAAATAATCCATAATTTACTGTATTATTTATTACTAAAGTTGGCAGAAACGGGACACTCCACCACACACAGGACACCTATGAAATTATACCACGCTATTCAACCTATTGCATATAACGAATATTACACAACAATACCAGCTAACATGGGATTGCTGGAATCAAATCAAATCAAATAACAAGAGAAAACAATTTTATAATGATTTATAATATGTATGTACATATGGACAATATAATTATAATATTTCAAGTGACAAACTTTATTGTCTAGCATAGTCTAACATACCTACAAATATGCATTTTGGCAATTCATCCTATTATTTATCATACAAATATGATGGATTTGTTACAAGTATAATTGGTATATCCTATTTTATATACTATTTTTTAATACGATGTTAATCACGCCCCAGAAAACGAGATTCTGCTTCTGGTAATCATTACTATTAGATCAAAATCAAATAATCCTAACTAATCACTGTCACATGGCCAACTGTATAGACGGATTTCAAACCCACACACATGCAGTTCTCCGAGTAACCACCATCTCTCATCTAGAACTTACTCTGTGAGACATTGCCGTGATAATAGATAGCTCACTGGGTTAAAGCAGAAATTAAGAAATTAATATTTTTTCATGTTTTTATTATCGTTTAAAATATAGCTTTAATCACGTTTCCAAATATACGTTGTATATTATTTTTTGTGTGTGCTTTTTTTAATTAACTATGAAGGCAACTTTATTTTATCAAACAATATTGTAAGAAACCAAGAAAGACTGACGAGAACTAGCCTCATATATCACTTAGGTTTTAATAGAAACGTTAAATAAAAGTGTCCAGATTACAGTAAAGCATCTTAAAGTTATAAATTGCAGTGTATGAAAGCAAACAGATTAAACTGGTTGAAATTGCGATAGAAAAGATTAATTGTAGATGTAATAGGGCATAAACTTTGGTAAATTTGAGATAGTATAATTATATTTTAATTCTTAATTGTAACATAATTATAATGAAGAGTTATTTTTTTTGTAGTTGTCGTACATATGAAAGTTGTCTTGAGTATAAATGTTGAATTTTTAAAGCTCAAAAAATTCAACATTTATACTCAAGACAATTTTCATATGTACGACAACTCTTCATTATAATTAATTATGTAGCCATTAAGAATTAAAATACGATTTCGTAAATCGCAATAATTATTAAGGTCATCCCATTATACGTAAGTATACCTACACATATTGAAATTATTTAAAAACAAAAATAAAAAACATTTGGTAATATTTGGGCAGATTTGGAGTTAAAAAAAGACAAACTTTGATTAGATACCTAAAGTGTAATGATTTTTAAGATAATGGAAGATAATATATATACATACAACAATTAAGGAAATATAAAAAAGGATGTTATGTACCCATATTAAAATTGCCTCCCTTGACGTTAACATATTGAGAAGTGAGAAGACATGTAAACAAAGACAAAATACATTACTTTCTTAGACATTTTGACTAGTTAATAGCTAGGTAATCTTAGTGGTTAGAATTCTCATTTGATCACTGAAGGAATTCTCACCTTTGAGAGTTCTCATTCCTGTGATATCATTTTCTCTTTTGCTAAATTTCATATTGTCTATTCTATGATATTTAGTTCATTGGTTTACAACTTAAGATCAAGAAAAGCAAGGGATATATTAGGTTAGACTGTTATATTGAATTTGTTAGAGTCATTTGTTTGTTCTTTGTGACTGTTTTCGTAAACTGTTATTTTTTCTAGCAAGTTTTAACAATGAGTGATTTTAATTTTGAGCAACGGTGTGCTATCAGGTTTTGCTTCAGACTTGGACACAGTGCAACGGATACCTTTGCAAAACTTAAACATGCTTACGGAGACAGTGTTCCTTCAAGAGCCCAGGTTTTTCGGTGGTTTAAGGCATTCTCAGAAGGAAGAGAGTCGACTGAGGATGAACCAGGCAACGGAAGACCTTCATCTTCAAGAACCGACAAAAATGTCGATAGAATACGGAAGAGTGATCGGGAAAGAGTTAAGTTTGAATCATACCACTGTTCATCAGTTTTTAACTAACGAATTGAGGATGAGAAAAATCTGCGCAAAAATGATTCCAAAAAACCTTTGCAGGAACAAAAGGACATCAGTAGAGACCGGTGTCTTGACTTTTTGGAATCGATTGTGTTTGAGTACGACCCGGAAACCAAGCGCCAAAACATGGAATGGTACACTTCAAGCTCTCCAAGACGTAAAAAGGCAAGAATGAGTAAGTCAAAGATCAACTGCATGCTGATTTGCTTTTTTGATAGCCAGAATTTTTTTTCTCTTCCCGAGATTGAAAAAATCACCTTAAGGGACGTCATTTTGGTACCATAGAAAACATTCAAACGGCTGTAATCGACCAGCTGAAGGCTATTGGTCGGCCTACGAAGGAATGGAAGAACCGTCTCCTATGGCTTCCCAAGGAAATTATTTTGAAGACAATACTGAATTGTAATTCTATTCGAATATTTTTTTTAAATCAATCTCATTACTTCATTACACACCTCATAGTCCAAATGCAACATATTTTATATGCAATAATGAGGTCAAGCTTTACAGCGACCTTTTTTTGGAAAAAATCAACTTTTCAAATGAGATTACAAGAAAAGATTAGTGATGTGATATAACATTTTGTCCCTGTTCCAAAGTCACTTTTACAGTTTAAATCTGACACAAAATCGTTAGCCCTTTTATTCATCCTTTGTACCATACTCGTGTTAAGAGGATTGTAAAAGAATAGATACTGAATAGTCAGATAATCATTCATTATCGGTAAATATGTCTGTCGGAGTATCAAAAGGAATTTACCACCCCCACAGTCATATTCCTTTAATGAGAAAGTATTGACGGATTTTAATTTAACACCAATGGATACACTGCAAATAATTGTGTCAAATATTTTGTAGCTACATTTAACTTTTTTTATACCAATTAATTAAAAAAAAAAAGGTAGAAAAAAATCCCTCGACGTTTCAGGAAGTTGGGTCATTTTTTCTAATTTTTTACCTTCTTATCTGTAAAAATGTTCAAATGAGTTTTGATTAATAAAAAAATCAAGATTCTTAATATTAATACTGCTTTAATTAATGAATAAAGGCAACGAAAATACGTTCCACAATACGTTCCAGTTATAATAAGTACTGTACAAAAAAAAAATAACTTTTTTTGTATACAAAGTTGATACCTACAGATCGTTTCAATTATAAATATAAAAATTATTTAATTTATCAGAGGTGATTTAAAATTAAAAATTAAAATATATGTCGTTGCTGATTAGGGGTAGATACTATTTTTTTTCAATCTAAAGAAAATGAAATTCAATACAACATAAGTTAAAAAGTTGGTATCTCTGTACACTCCTGTATAGTATACATCAATTAGCAAATAGGTCAATATATAAATTAGAACCAAAGCGAACGGACTTTTTAAACACTCTAATCTTTCATACCTACACGTTTCCTTAATAAAGAATCATCTCATATGTTTCATTTCATAAAATCATGTAAATCAAGTCGTCCCCGACACGAATTTTTGCGTCGTACAGTTATATTAATAAAACGGATACTTGCAGACGACTTTCCAAATATTTGGAAAATAAAACCGTGTTCAACTTATTAATAATTTAACGCTATTTATAACTGAAAAAATTCCTTAACGGTTGTTTTTATTACGTTATTATTTGCTGTTTCAACTTCGCAATAAATAATGTGAATTTATTGCTCCAATTTGCTTTTTGGAAATTCTACAATTTTTCACAACGCTTCATCTTCTCGTCATAATATTTCTCTTCGAGACGGTATACAGTGTGGAACAGCCAAATGGAATAAATTCAGTAGCTCCATTATTATGCATTTTTTTAGAAAATCCTGAGGCACGTCAATTTCTAATTCTAAAATGACATCTTGCGACGTAAAAATGTCATCCCTAAATCCAACCCCCTTCAGGTGACAGCTACAATCCCTAAATTTTCAAATTGGAAGTAAGGGCTTGTGATACTTCATTTGAAAGGTATTTTCATTCTCTATTCAAAACTGCTATGGTTTTAAATTTTATGCAGAAATTAACAAAAAATAAAAAAGTTTCTCCGGCGTAGGAAATTCGTTACATTAAAATAAAAAACAAATCATTAATGCAGCAGATGTTCAAAATGCATGCCTCCAGCATCTTGGCAGCATCCTAGACGTAAATATAGAAATAGAAATAGAAATGTATTCAAATGTTAGTTAACATCTGCGGGGTAATGAAGCTAATTGCGAGTGTTATTCTTCTTAAGTCAGCTAAATCGTCGGGTTTGGTTTTGTAGACCATACTTTTTACATATTCCCATAGGAAGAAGTCTAACGGCGTGAGATCAGGTAATCGTGCAGGCCATTCTACAGAACCACGTCTCCCTATCCAGCGATTTGGAAAGATTGTGTGGAGATATTGCCGGACATTGACTTCGTAATGTGCTGGTGCACCATCCTGCCGGAACCATATTGCATGACCTGGAAGTTGTGGGTTTCCTTCAGTTGGATACAAGTTTGCCATCGTCGGTATAACATTATTTTGGAGCAGTTTTTGAAGTTTCTCCATTCAAATTGCCGTCAAATTTTCAAATTTTCTTTAGCTGCCGTACATGTCCACGTTCCCATTTTACTTACGGTACCTTGAGATATCGGCGGCAACTCCGGATATTTTTCTTGAAATAGACGAACAACTTCGGCCTGCGTTCGTGTTCTGTCTTCGTAACCAATCATCTGCAGAATCGTTTTCTTACGCATTTCTGTTAGGTAAACCATCTATCTGAATTGCAACACGAAAACTAAAGCAAAAAGTTTAACACTGATAACTGTTGACTACAATGACAAGCACGTTTCTAGGTAATTTCACTAAAGCTGATAATGGCCAACTTCTTAAATTTCAGGTTTGCTTTTTTGCTGCTTGCTCGTTTTTGTCGTTCGATTGTCAAGCAAAACATTGTAGGTACGTATTTATTAGTAAGTTTTTATCTTATAGTAGGGAATGTCGGCAATTACAGACATTTATTTTTTGTTATTATTAACATTTTAGAACCTAAAATTCACAAATAGTGTTACTTATAAAAGTTGTATTTTAATGTAACGAATTTCCTACGCAGGAGAAACTTATCTTTTTTTCTTGATAATTTCTGAAATGAAATTTAAAACCCTAGCAGTTTTGAAAAGATAATGAAAATACCTTTCAAATGAAGTATCACAAGCTCCTACTTCCAATTTGAAAATTTAGGGGTTGTAGCTGTCACCTGAAGGGGGTTGAATTTAGGGATGACTGTTTTTACGTCGCAAGATGTCATTTTAGAATTAAAAATTGACGTGTCTCAGGATTTTCTAACAAAATGCATAATAATGGAGCTACTGAATTTATTCCATTTGGCTGTTCCACACTGTATATATGAAGCGACGTCGTTCCCCCGGATTGCAATTGCCGCCCTCCGGAAACGATCCCCTTGACCGGTGGAAAAGTCAAGTGGCAAAGTCAAGTAACCGGGGCGGACGGCTTACGTAATAGTTCGGCCGTCTTTTGTTTTCCGCGTCATTTGTTACGGCCACTTGATCCAAGAATCACACCGCTCCTGGTTTTTGCTCCCTTTGTTGGAAAATTGCAGGCGATTTAAGTTATATATGAACTGACGATTACGGGACCGATAAGCGCATCCCCGTCTGGGGAAAGTGGGGTAAAATCTAGTACCTCAATATTCCCGTGATGCATATGGGGCATTTCACGCCAACTAAGTGAGGTCAAAAAAAATTATGTTTGAAACATATCACAATCGATAGCTAAAAAAACAAACTTCACTAAAATTTTAGATTTTTTGAGCCACAAGGAGAGGGACGGTGAGGGTGAAAAAATACAAATTTTCGATTCAAATCCAAAATTAAATCTTTCTCGGTAAGAAAATGAAAAAAATTAAAAAAGAAGGTTGCAATGGTTTTCGATGTGTTTTTTTACGTAGAATACGATAAAAATATTTTCAATATTATTGAAGGTAGTTTATTTATTGGATTGAGGAGGAGGATTGAAAGTTTAAAATCGAAATTTCGAAAAGTATGACACGATTTTTTTTTTTAAAAAATTTTTATTCCTTCCTTTTTTTGTACTTTCGATTAATTTGTAATTCATAATTGGCGTCGATCAGGAACTGGCTAATATATTCCAAGGTTTTTGGGGTCGCTGATTACGAATCTAACATCAGATTTTCAAAAAACTGGCGGATCCAGATGGTAGTCAACTTTTAAAGAATGGCTAAATTTTGAAATTTAAAAAATACCATCGTATTCTACGGTAAATTTTCTACGTTAGATTCGTAATCAGCGACCTCAAAAACCTTGGAATATATTATTCACTTGCCATTTACTATCTCACAGGATGAGAAAATACGCTAAAACCACGTTTTTTCACCTTTGGGCCGTTTTTTTTTTTTGGGCCACTTCCCTGGTAGACGCCCATTATGAATTAAAAATTAATCGAAAGTACAAAAAAAGAAAGCAATAAAAAAAAATGGAAAAAAAAAATCGGGTCATATTTTTCGAAATTTCGATTTTAAACATTCAATCCTCAAAATAAGGCTGAAAACGACTACCACCAATAATATTTTTATCGTATTCGCAAAAAAAACGCAAAAAAACACATCGAAAACCATTGCAACATTCTTTTTAATTTTTTTCATTTTTTTATTAAGAAAGATTGAAATTTCAGGGTCGAAACGAAAATTTGTGTTTTCTCACCCTCACCATCCCTCTCCTTGTGGCTCAAGAATTCTAAAATTTTAGGGAAGTTAGTTTTTTAGCAAGTACTATCGATTGTGATATATATTAAATGAGGGCATATCCAACGCAGGGTATGTGGTCCCCAAGAGTCATAATCGTACTGACGAAAAGGATAGGAACTATTCATTTTCTCTTTTCAACCAAACCGATATCAGTAATCTTTATTGAAATAAATACACAGGGTGTCCCAAAAATCTTGGGACGCTGAACGCCCACTTGTCATTCAGGTCAAAATATGATGATTTAACCAAACTTATTGCTCCTTACCAAGTTACACCCTAAGGAGATATAAGCCGTCAGTCTTCAGAAAAATTTCGAAAAAAAATGGTTTCAAAAATTTCAAAAACACTTCCACCCTTAAGTTTCCAATTTGGTACAGTTTTTAGGATAAATGTAACCCATGTTCCGAGGTAATATCAAGCACAGTGGCGTTCTGTAAGGGGGTGAAGGAGGGTAGGTCCTTTTTTGTTTCTCAGCTTTCTATTCTTCTATCAGATAAAGCAATTTTTGTGCTTTAATTGCAACTTGGTATAAAGATCAGTTTAGTTAAATCATCATATTTTGACCTCAACTACACATGGGCGTCTTTCAGGATGAAGAGTCTGCAATACAGTACTGCTGAAACTATAACGCGCAAAGGATATAACTACCCAACTTCCATATTTTCCAATTCCAATCCATAGAAATAAGCAGGTCTATTCACAACACTAGTATGAAATACAGGCTCACGACAGCTAAGAACTAAAAACTACGAGGCCAGTGTCACGTACATAGCATGGCCTAACAGTTATAAAGGCAATCAAATGGTAAATAAATTAGGCACCAAGGATGGTCTGACGTCTTAATGGGATTAAAACATTTCTGTGATGTAGCAAAATCACCCATTCATAAACCGATAGTGTCGCTGGAATGGACAACAAATCTTCTTATAAAAGAATGATCGACCAAATTAATAATCCAAATTCACAAGAGCCTATTGCACCAAATTAGAAAGGTTGAAGAATAGCAATATTAATAACAGGGCTCTATTAGCTAAACAGATATCTAAATTCTCGGGGGAAAGGGAAACCCCACTTCGTATGTTATGTCAACGTGAGAGACCAAGCAACAGAACTGAGGGTTCACATTCATGAAAGGTGACCACCAAACACTGGTGACAATGAAGGACACCCGTATTGAGGCTTTTGAGTCCTAAAAAGAACAAGAATTACAGTTAGTAGAAGAAATGTGTTATGTATATGACTTTCACCCCACTTTTCCCTACTTATCGGCTATTTTATCGCTAGATTGGCGCACGGATCCTATTAATTAAACTATTTTTCAGACCGGCGATCTCGTGGCCGGCCTTAGCTCCGTTGGATGTTTAAAATTATCCCCGGCATCCGCATGAATGGAGTGCCGGCGATTACGAAAATAGATTAGATCCTGCATACGCGCTATTTGTTTTTAAAATGTCGTATGCAACAGATGACGGGTCGTAAAACGGGGACGACACTGTTTGCGTAGATTTACGGCCGGTCGATGCCAAACTTCATAAAACATTCACGACGGCAACGTCAATAGCAATTATCTGCGCAGTAATGCAAAGCATTACGGCCTAACATCAGCACTGAACTACTGTTCAGTTTGGGATCGGTCAAATTTACTTTAACAAGTTGTCCAATTCTATACTATTGTACTGTATTATACGTTCGACCTGTGATTTTATTACAAAACCGATTCGATACCGACGGACGCTACTCCGACATTTTTACAAATTTATTCGACGTTTTGTACACACGAATGATGCATCGACCAGCACAGTTTAACTAATACTAACAAGAAGTGTAAATTGCTTTCGCGTTCGTGACTCGACCTCTAGCACGTGCCGTAACTTGGTAAAAGTGGGACGCACAACACGGCAGACGAGTTATATTCCGGAATACATTGGCGTTATTTGATTGAACTACGATTGTACTATGCACATATTAGGGCCAAAACCAAACGTTAATTTGTGAAACTCTGAACTGATTTTGGTCTCCATTTTGCCAGATGGAGATGGATAAGTTGCATACAGCATTGCATTCATACCATATATCAAACAAGACTGTGATTACGTCACGGGAAGATCGCCATATACTCCCAATCCCAGAGGAATATTGTAGGGGTATTATCTGGTGATATTGTTAAGTTGCACAAAACAACATTTGGTTCTGTATCTACTACATATACAGGTCCAGGTTAAACGTCATTAATTTTGATATGTTGTAGAACATCAAAAAAAAGTAGACGTTCATAAGAAAACTTTGTTCAGAAATGTTTCCTAACAAAGATACGGGGTGTTAAAGTTGTGGAAAGTATGTGGTTTACTCGTCATAACTTCTAAACCACTCGATCGATTTCTATCAAATTTCGCACACAAACTAATGTAGTACATCTCTAAGTAATGATTAAAATCATTTAAAGAAATTCTTCAGTGGTGTAGATATTGGGGGTCGGCACCCCCTTCTCCCCTCCCAATCTTCGGCGCCACTGGATATTTTACAAATAAGATCCGATTTTTGGATTACTTGTCCGTGTATAAACACGAGAAGAGCTGGTGAACCGTATTGAAGAGGCGTGCCGTAAACTGAAGTGAAATCGTCCTCAAGTCTTAGCGGCAATTAATTCTGTGGACAAAATAGTTCAAAATACATTGAGGTCGGTGTATTTCATTTTGACAACTTATTAGTGTCATTTATTTGCTTTTTTTTGTATCTTTGATGTACATTATATCTAGTAAGTAATAAAATGTTTAAAAAAAATTTGGCCTCTCATATCGTATTTTCTTAGTAGTTCAGTCATAAAAGGTTTGGCCTGCTTGCAACACATTAAATTAAAATAAATATCTCAAAAATGAAGCCATAAATCGAAAATCTGCAAGAGTATTTTTTTTTCTAAATTAAACGGGGATTCCAAAAATCTTCTTTGTAAAATATCCAGTTGCGCCGAAGATTGGGAGGGGGAGGGAGAAGAGGGTGCCGACCCCCAATATCTACGCCACTGGAGAATTTCTTTAAATGATTTTAATCATTCCTTAGAGATGTACTACATTAGTCTGTGTGCGAAATTTGATGGAAGTCGATCGGGTGGTTGAGAAGTTATGACGAGGAAAACAGTTTTTTTCCACAACTTTGACACCCTGTATCTTTGTTAGGAAACATTTCTGAACAAAGTTTTCTTAAGAAAGAGTACTTTTTTTATGTTCTATGACATATCAAGATTAATAACGTTTAACCTGGACCACCTTGTATACAGAAGCTGACGATGTCCTTTAGTAATGTGGCAGATATAACAGTATACCAGTAGCGTTAAGACCGGCCCTGGAATCTTATTAACATACGAACTTTATTCATTATTCATTATTATCAAACATTATGAAGGTTATCGAAACGTTCCGTGTTTTCTTACAAATAAGAATGTTTATGATTTATTTATACTGCAAAAAAGGAAATTATGTGAACATTGGAAAATAGTGAACAAGAAGTAGGTATATGTACATAAAGTCAAAACGAAATAGTAGTAAAAACTTGCTATTTAAATATAAAGACAGATGCATAATCTAGATTATATTGGATGATATTCACGAAGAAACTGTAATTGCGTGATTATATGTATTCAGATTTAATTTCTGATTATGTATAATCAGAGATTAAATTTAATTTTCCGTTTTACTTATTTACATACAAGTATTTCGGTTTTGTACACTATGGAAACAACCCAAAAGATAAAAGTTTACCCAAAAGGAAAAATCTCTTAACCAATATTATCGAAAAGTAAGTATAACCGGTGTTATTTTAATTTAACGGCGCGGCGTGTTATCAATGATTCAAAAGTTGGATGAAGATCCCGATTGTTCCACTAAAATATTACGGACTGATGAATCATCCTTTTCTGCGGCAGGAGTTTTTGATAGGAAACACGGTCGTGGGAAAACAAGCACAACAGAAAAAGATTTGTAAAACAAATAAAAAAATAAGGTAGAAAAACTGTTAGCGTTTGGTATGGAATTTTCAGAAGCACAATTGTTGGACCTATATTTTACGATTATACTTTAATTGGAGTTACGTATTTGGAAATACTTATCCCAGAAGAAGAAAATATTCTTTTACAGAATTTTGTGAAAAACGAACTTGATGAAATGATTTTGATGCAGGATGGGGCAACTCTGCATAGTGTCTCACTCGTTCGAGCTCATTTGAATAATATAACTATTTAATGGAACTATTAAATAGCTACCTAACAGTCCGAATTTATCCCCTTTTTGGAGGAAGACATAGTCAATAGTAATAATAATAATACTAAGAGACGTCGTCGAAGACATACATATGTAGAAAGTGTGGATCTGCCGACGAATCTATAGAACACATAATAGGAGGGTATAGTAATATAGGCAGAGGGAGTGATGACGACCAGATTCACCAAGAACATCGCGGCATTAGGACTGTCTTATAATATTATTAGAAATGGCCAGAAGGCAGTTGTACTACAAACTTGTCACTTTGTTAGAAAGGTTTTGGGATAGGATGAATTTCCTCCCCTCGCCCGAGCCTAATTTCTGCTGGAGGCGGGGATGCTGGAGCCATCACTGTCTCCAGCAGGAATGGGTGAATGTTTCCCAGCGTTTACGCTGAGAAGTGTGACTATAAAATCACCGAAATAATATTAATATAAAAATCGAGGATTCGACTTAATAACAATCGAAGCATAAAGGATTTTCGGTACTATGTATGAGAAGACGTTATCAATTATGCGTTAACAATAATCAACATGAAATGCATTGACACATCGAACAACTTTTATGAGTTCTTTGTTTATGTTGTATATAAATATTTGGACTTTTTTCTTCTTAATTGTAAACCATTTTGATTATTTCATTAAAGAAAAGTCACTTATCAAACATTATACTTCATTTTCATAGATTTACTTTAATAATGTTAATTTTTCCATATTTACAGTAACTAGTTTAACTAAGATATTTGACGTTTTATAACTCAAAAAGGGTATAAGATAGGGGTAACGTATGGTATATTTTTTAAATCAGGAGAAAAGGATCATTCCAAAATTTTAATAATATACAGGGTATATCATTTTTTTTTGTATCTCCTGGAATCTGCACACTACTGTACTTCAGTCATAACCACACAACTTTTATTTAAAACTTATTTTTCTATAGGCAATAATAACGATGATAAGGGGTGGGTAATTTATAATGAATAAGCCTGTACATCATAGCGCCGACACATCCTCAAGAATTAGCAAGTTAATTGTTATTGTAAGTGACAGCTGGAGATTTGTAAGCTGTCTGCGTGGCCCGATTAACACCGGTGCTGCGCCGGCAACTCTCTGCGTGACGTTCCGGGCCTCTCGTATTATATATCAATTTGTACATAATTTATAAACCGAACGGTATCCGGCGAATTAATTCGAGAACAAGATGCCGAATTTCGTAGGCAGTAAGGATCCTGATTTAGTCTTCAGGGTAAGCTGCTCCAACTGTGATCCGGTTTAGAGAACTTATACGTTCAAACGTGATATCTAACAGCCAAATAAACAATACCAGTAAAATAGTAGTAACAAAAAAACAGTAAATACCAATAAAAATTAAAAGAAAATTGTTACTAATTTCAACGTTGTCAAGCCAGAACGGCATAAACGCAATCTGGTGAACTTTATAGGAGACACATATTATCAATTAATCTTTTTGATATCCGTCTTAAAAGATTGTCTAACGGTTAAAAACGTGTATTTTTTCTTTATACAATTTCAAAAAAATAGTGAATGTGGCTGTATTTGCCTACCTCACACAAACAGTTAAAAATTAAAAAAATGACGCTTATGCCAAATCAGTACACATCAACGGTGATTATGCCAAAAGTAGCATAGGTGTTTGTGCCAAACATAAATCATATATCGCCGTTAATTTGTCGCTTATGTGGTAATTATGTCATTTGGAAAAAAATGACGACAAAGAAGTTAACAAAATTACATCTTTTGTGATAAAATTAAAAGATGCCAAAAAATATACTGGTTTTAAGACTGTATTAACATAAAATACAAAATAAATATCGTTAAAATTTAGCGTACCTAGTATTACAATAGTTTTTGTAATGAAAAAACTAAAGGTACCAAAGGTACAAGTTAAATAATAGACAGGTTTTGGAAATTGTCGATTTTAGGTCGCTTGTTCCGCTAAATCTCTTCAACATCTGTTTCTTCAAGTCGATCTGGAATTGAAGTGCTCGGTTTAAGCGATTGATATTCAAAGTGATACTCCGATTTAATTATTAACTACTGTTTGTATAAAGTTTGTAAATTGTCATATTTCTAAGTACCTATATAAAAAATATATAGGTACTTTTCTCTTTACATGAACAAGTTAAAATGTTAACATTACAATTATTTTTAAAAAATGTGGCTCGTTTGACAGCTAATGTTTTGATTTACAATTTCTGTCTAAAGATATAGTTTTAAGCTTCAAAAAATCGAAAAAATTAATCTGTTTAATAATATAAGGGTCATGATTTATCCTTGCATTGAGCAATACAGTTGTTGGCCGTTTAGACGGGGCTTGAATGATTTTATTTTTTATTTTTTTCTCTATTACTGCATGCAATTTTTTACTTCTTGAGACGCTCATCTGTAAAAAAATTAAACGGCATAAGCGCCTAAAATTAATCAATATTCTTTTTTTATAATTGACAAGAATAATTTATAATTTTTGGGCAAATCAAACGTCAATCAAAAAATACATTAAAATTAAGCGTCTACAAGCTTTTTCTTTCATTTATAAAGTGTGTATAATGTACATAAGGTAATTGCGTTTCTGCTGAACACTTTTTCTGACAGTGATTTTGGCACAAACGCCACATACATTTGCTAATAATATATCTGACTTTAGATACTTGATAGTACTTGATTAAATCTCGAAAAACATGCTCTTACGAACCTAATGATGACGTAGAATTCGCAAAAGTAATAAAATTATACTTATTTTGATGTAAAATTGGATCTGATGTTTCTTCGTATAAACCTTACAGACGAACGACATCTGTGTCATTCAGCTCTGCACTGAATTGTTTCAAATGGCGTATGTGTAGAATTTAAACTAGTTTTATGAGAAGCGAAAATGTTTGTCGATTACGCCGTTGGTACAATTAACTGCAGAAAAAAAATCTGGATATACTGAAAAGTAAAAAAGTGACCATTATGGCGTTTATGTCGTTCTGGCTTGGCGGCTCGATGTACCTAGTCCAATTATCAAACACGAGTTTAAAAAATACAAGATTTTTTTCAGAAAAAATGACGTCTAAGAAACTATTGTCTGTCAGTTCACAGTCAAAGAAATGGTGACTCCATCATCTTTACAAAACTCAAACATGTTTTTTTCCAGAAATTGGATAGAGGAATTACCATTACCATTCACAAAGAATGAGAACAAAAAGATGGTATCAACGTTTATAATAACAGATAAAACGATATGTAGTATGTTGCGCCAAATAGATAGATGTCAACTTGGTTGTTCATGTTATCAAAAGTTTACCATATTGTCTGAAGACAATCTAAAATCTAAGATATGGCGTCTAAAAAACTATTGTCTGTCAGTTCCTAGTCAACGAAATGGTGACGCCATCATCTTAATGGCATTAACAAAGAATGAGAATATTTATTTTTATTTTGTAGACCTATGTAATCAATTAAATCAGAATTATTATTATTTAGGTTTTACATCAAAAAGCAAAGAAGTACCAACGAGAAATTGAAATCCATTTGGACCTAAAAACACTAATTTCTGCCAAGTCGACTTCTCCATAAGGCACGTATCTCAAATATCAAATAAAAATTCCAGTTGTGTAATATGTATAAGTATTATCCGGGTTTTATACTCTTTTTAAAAAAAAATACCCATCTGCATTTTATCTACATCGAAAATTTTGTCAACATAAACTTCCCGACTGAAAAAGTTCACCGGCCCTAAATTACGCGAACAAAGCTCCTGCCTCTAATATCTTTAGTCTGATATCTTTAGTGAAACGTTTCCGTGAAAAGTTATTTCCTACCTTGCCGACGCTGAAAGGGAAGTCGTATGAATGCTAATTTTTTGTTAAGCATGCGAACGATAGTCTGAGTTTATTTTTTTTTTGTTTGGATAAAATTGTTGCGAAATTGGCCCACCGAGAGGGAATACAACATGGTCGTCTGCCAACGTTTTACCTTGCTATTTTGTGTAACCGATGAACTTGCATTTCTTTGACTAGAGTTTAGTAGAGTAGAATTAGTCGATTTGTACCCCTAAACGAAAAGTAACTGACACTTCACCAAAAAAAGTTGCTTTTTGTTGAGGAGGCTGAAAATATTAAATTGGCAACAATTTAAAATTATTGCTACATTGTTTAAATAATTCGCAAAGGTGCGAAAATCAGGTTTTTTTTTTTAAATAAGAAGAGAACCGTAAACTATACAAGAAAATGTTTCAGATAAAAAATGTAACTACTAAATAACCCTATACAAAACCCATCAAGAAATTTGAAAATCGGTTAATTTGTTTATCTGCAAAATTGAAAAAAACCGTCAAAACGGCCCCTTATTTCAATTGTTTATAACTAATTATAAAGTAAGCCTTGTGACTTTAAAAGTATCGGTGTACTTAAAAAACTGAAAATTTCATTTCGATATATTTTTAAGTTTTTGCAAAAAGTAAATTGTTTATTAAAAAGGTGCTTTCGTAAAACAGCCCTTAATTTTTTTTGTAAACATAATAGAGTAACGATTCAAAATGGATTCTCTTCTTGATGAGTTGGACTCTCAAGTACATCGAAAAATTAATTTAATTTCACAAATTTAATTGTTTAATGGTAATGGTAATGACAATCGCTGAATAATATTATTATATATAAAATAAGTCGCTTGGACTAATTTGATTAAAGCTGTGAGTATTCCCAAAGTCATTTTTTTCACGAGCTACCCCAAATTAAAAAAATATATATATCATTCTACGATGTATAGTTTCGGAGATAATCCGATTTTTTTCGCGCGCTGTGATTTTTAAACGACCGAAAGAAAATCTGCGCGCAGGAGAACCACACTGCTACCACTGCCGTGCCGTCATCACTCTTGCATCCACGCGCGTTACTAAAATAACGATGCACATTATTATAATGCTGTAAATGAAACCAACCACTACATACTTTCGGAAATCTTCCATAATACAGAGCAAAATTTGATCTTATTAATGTGTTAATTTCAAAAAAAAAATAAAAAAACTGACTGAATTATGTATAAAGGAAACAAAAAACTCAGCTCCCAAGTTACTTGGAGAATTCATTTTTTTTTTAATTGGCAGAAAAAATCGTAGCTGTAAAATGATTCTAGTCTCAACATTACGATAAAAAACGAACGAGTTATTTCATTCGTTTATATCTTTAAAACGGACATACTTTTCAATGTCAATTTTAAACAATTAAATTTGTGAAATTCAATTAATTTTTCGATGTACTTGACAGTCCAACTAATCAAGACTATAATCAATTTTGATCGTTACTCTATGATGTTTACAAAAAAAATTAAGGGCTGTTTTACGAAAGCACCTTTTTAATAAACAATTTACTTTTTGCAAAAACTTAAAAATATATCGATTTGAAATTTTCGGCGTTTTTTAAGTACACCGATACCTACATTTTCCAATGCTTTTAAAGTCACAAGGCTTACTTTATAACTAGTTATAAACAATTGAAATAAAGGGCCATTTTGACGGTTTTTTCAATTTTGCAGATAAACAAATTAACCAATTTGCAAATTTCTTGATGGTTTTTGTAGGGTTTTTTACTAGTTACATTTTTTATCTGAAACATTTTTTTGTATAATTTATTTCAAAAGAAACCTTCAAATGATTCGCCAAGACGGAAGAGATTCGGAAGAGATTCGGAAGAGAGAAAGATTCGGGCACTGGAAGAACGATGGCGTTCGCGAAATTATCGTCCCACGCTCCGTTATTCCGGAAAACTGGAAAAACCTGCACAAATCGAAGTTGTCGTAAACTCGAAATCGTTCCGATGGGCGTCAAATGATTCGCCAAGACCAATTCGGGTACGGGAAGAACGATGGCGTTCGCGAAATTCTCGTCCCACGCTCCGTTCTTACGGAAAACTGGAAAAACCTGCACAAATCGAAGTTATCGAAAACTCGAAATCGTTCCGATGGTCGTCAAATGATTCCCCAAGACCAATTCGGGCACGGGAAGAACGATGGCGTTCGCGAAATTCCTGTCCGACGCTCAGTTCTTACGGAAAACTTTAAAAACCTGCACAAATCGAAGTTGTCGAAAACTCGAAATCGCTCCGATGGGCGCCAAATGATTCGCCAAGACCAATTCGGGCACGGGAAGAACGATGGCATTCGCGAAATTCCTGTCCGACGCTCAATTCTTACGGAAAACTTTAAAAACCTGCACAAATCGAAGTTATAGAAAACTCGAAATCGTTCCGATGGTCGTCAAATGATTCCCCAAGACCAACTTGGGTCCGGGAAGAACGATGGCGTTCGCAAAATTCCCGTCCGACGCTCCGTTCTTACGGAAAACTGGAAAAACCTGCACAAATCGAAGGTATAGAAAACTCGAAATCCTTCCGATGGTCGTCAAATGATTCCCCAAGACCAATTCGGGCACGGGAAGAACGATGGCGTTCGCGAAATTCCCGTCCGACGCTCCGTTCTTACGGAAAACTGGAAAAACCTGCACAAATCGAAGTTATAGAAAACTCGAAATCGTTCCGATGGTCGTCAAATGATTCCCCAAGACCAATTCGGGCACGGGAAGAACACCTGTGCCAATTATTTAAACAATGTAGCAATAATTTTAAATTGTTGCCAAAAAACGATATTTAATATTTTCAGCCTCCTCTACAAAAAGCAATTTTTTTTGGTGGTGTCAGTTACTTTTCGGCTAAATTCTAATTCTACTATACTAGTTCACACACCTACCCGTTTATTTTTGATGTGGGTTAAATAACACAGGCACACAAAAAAATATCGAATGCTAGAAAACAGACCTATGTATTCCCATTCATTTAGACCCGCTGAACAAGAATCCGATGTCCGATTCGTCCGATTTGCTCTTGCATTTTTTCCTAACCTCAAAAAGTACCAAGAATGCCCGAAAAATCTCAAACAAGTATATACAAAGCTTAAATGAGTTGACAACCATTTCCACAGTTAGGAATTTTAACACAACCTCAAAAAACACCTAAAAATGCCGAAATATCCAAAACAAACTTATTAAAAACTTAAACGAAAAATTTTAAACATAACCTGAAACAAGAACCAAAAACTTAAACTTGTTATAAATTAAGATAAAAATAGTTTAAACGTCTAAGGCAAGAACTATTAAGGTTTAGAGTTCTTGGTTTGAAGTTCTTTGTGTAAACGTCCTGTCTTAGAATATGTTCCATTTAGAGTTCTTGGTGCAAAGTTTTTGGCTTAAGTTTTCTTAGATCTAGAGTTCTTGGTTTAAAGTAAAGGCAGTAACTTTACTCAAATAACTCTAAACCAAGAAGTCTAAACTATGATAGTTCTTGCCTTGGGAATTTAACAGTTCCCGTTTTAATTTATAATAGGCTAAAAGTTCTTGTCTCAGGTTGTGTTAGGTTAAGAATTCTTAGTTTAAAGTTCTTAGTGTAAAAAATGTCTTGCCTTAGATTATATTAGGTTTAATATTTTTGGTCACTTTTTTAGGTATTTTTTTGGGGTTATGTCGAAATTCCTTACTAATCGGCTAATTTTGACCACTGACTAAATTTATGCGCCCCAAATTATGTATAGATATAGTGATCAACTCATTTACCTTTTTTTATTTAATTTTCTGGGATTTTCGGGCATTTTAAGGTGTTTTTTGAGGTTATGTCAGAATTTTTGACCTCAGATTCGGCCTCAACGCCGGCCTTTTTGATGTATTTAAACTGTAGATGGTGCCCTCTGCGGCATTCTGAGTACACAAAAATTAATATAACTTTTTTATGCCTTACAATTAGAGTATATTAATAGCCCTTTAACAATGAGACATGAGCAACTGACGTTTATCTCACTCAAAATAAGACGACTGACTCACATACGCTTCAATGTTTTTCTTTTCCGAAATACAGGGTGTTTAAGTTGAATAATTTTTTTTTTTTACTTTTTTTAGAATTATTTTTAAAGGATTTATTTTCATATATGGACATATATAACTGTAGATAGACTGTTTAATAAAATTTTGCGCTACTGTCCAACATTAATAGTGTACATAGTTTTGAGTTGTTATAGATAGACTGAATGATTTTCGAAATATTCGCACTTTAAGAAATTGAAGTTTCAATGTGGCCCTTTAACAATGGGACACCCTGTATATTAGAAAAGTTTAGTTAGGTAAGGTACATTTAATACAGCTTCCTCATATGAAAGACCACTCATATATTGAAATCAGTGATTTTTTCTATAAGTACATACAGAAATGAAAAAAAAAACAATAGGGTATATTCTTACTATGATAATGATGAACGTGTCTGAAACCAATTTGAAAAGTTTTCTATTTATTAGAAATACCGTAATTACTTTAGAAACTTTATAATAGATAATTTTATAAAAGATCAGTTATATTTGCCACATGCGTACAAAATGATTTTCAAACGTTTGCAGAAAGGCGAGTATTAAATTTAACGGAGAAATGTAATCAAACTGAATATTTCCATATAAAATAAAAGAGGAAAATTGTCAATTAATATGACTATCGATTGAATGCATCCAAATTTTATGTAAATAAAACGATCATAATTAAATTAAATAAAGGGATTGTTTTAATACTTTTTAATTAATGATTGCTGAATTTCTGATAATTTTCAATAACCCGGAAATTTGAAATATCTAATTAAAACGCAGATAATAAAGTCCCGCTCTATATTTGAACAGTGCATAATAATATTAACAACAGTTTACAGTAAATATGTAAATAATATGTATTATTAAATAATAATTGGATAGTTTAATAATGTGGTTTTAAGATCTTTGATTTCCGATTGAAAATTCCTTTAATTAGTGCCACTAAACTCTTGAATTACGAGGACTACAGCACACATATATTAGCTTTGCCTGCGAACATAGTACGAGATATTACTACCATGTCCTAGAGATACAGTGAGGTCCATAAGTAACGGATAAATTCATTATCTACGTAATTTACAATTTATGAGTAAAATCCTGAAACACGTCAATTTTTAATTCTAGAAGGAAATTTTTTGAGCATAATTGTATACCTCCCCCTCCAACCCCCTTGGAGTGACAGCTAACCCTTTAAAATTTTTAAATAGAACGAGGATGCGTGTGATAGCTCATTTGAAAGGGTTCTCAATTATCTATTCAGCAATAGTTTTCAGCAATAAGGTTTTTTGAATTTTGTATATTTTTCATCAAGAAAATTAAATTTGATAATTTCAAAATTATTATTAGAAATGTATACAATCAAGTGCCTATGTACCAACTATGTGTCAAATCTGACGTTTTTAGTTAATTTTGTGTCAACATTCAACTTAAATGTATCGGTTTCTCTGATACGCTGCGCAAAATACCTAACAAAAAGAAAGAAGTAAAAAGGGTTTCTTTTTACATATCAGAAAAAATTATACATTTAAATTTCTTTATTTGCTACATCTGTGAAAACTTATTTTCTATTATGTTATTTACCGCTGATCGTCAAGTTGATCATTTTTTTAACAATGAGTCTTTCGAATACACAAAGAATTTAAATTTTGATATTATTAGGATGTGGTGATAAAACAAGAACGCAGAAGCAGGTAGGTATGCGAAATATTCAATACTAAGTATTTTGACCGCCGCATTTCCCAGTCTACGGTCTATTCTACTAAAACAGAAAACAAGTTTCGTGAATTTGGAAATATCACAGATATTCCTAAATCTGGTAGGAAACGTATTTTAGACGATGAACAGAAACTGGATATATTGTTAGATATTCAAGATAATCCACATAAACCTACAAGACAAGTTGCCGCCGATAATTATGTTAGTAAAACGTCCATATTGCGTCTTCTAAAAAACGAAAAATAGCGCCCATATAAAATTCATTTGGTTCAAGAACTTAACGACGATGACATTATTTTTTCTGATGAAGCAACATTCGTCTTAAATGGAACAGTCAACAAACAGAACTGTAGATACTGGAGTACAGAAAATCCACATTGGATGATGGAGGCCAATACTCAATATCCTGAGAAGGTGAACGTTTGGGCTGGAATTATAAATTCAAAGTATCGGACCATATTTCTTTGATGGCACATTAACTGGCGCGTGTTACTTGGATTTCTTGCGAAATTTCTTAGTTCCAGAGTTAAGAATGCTTTTCCCAGATGATGACAACCCCAATGAAATTGAATGTTTCGAAATAGGTTTTGACCGGTGTCGCAACATGTGGACGAGCATTATTCATGCAGGAGAATAACTTTGTCGTGTTATAAGCGCGCTCACTACTAAGTAGTAGTGAGCGCACCCACTCTGAGTACTCAATTAGCGCGCCCACTACTAATTAATAGTGGGCGCGCTTTTCCTTGAGTGCTCGACTCAATTTCATCAATTGTGTATCGGTAGACAACTTCAATAATTGTTTCGTTCGGTTTCGGCGTCTTCCTACACTTTCGGCCTTTCGCTACGTTATTTGTCTTCGATGTCAAATTCACCATTCTTAAACTTTTGAAACCACTTACGACAACTTCTCTCACTTAAGGCAGCCTCATCATATGCTTCTACAAGGGAAGCCCACACCAGCAAAATTTTAAAAAAAAAAAAAAAAAAAAAAAAAACCCCCCGAAAAAAGCCCTTTCCCCCGAAAAAAACCCCTTTTCCCCAAAAAAACAGGATATATTATACTGACAAAAATCATATGCAATCGTTGTTGCCTGATGTCCATTTTAACCATACCTTACTGGTGGCGCCAACTTTTGTCAAACGGCAGAAACTTATTTGTATACCTTTACATAATAAAATAATATAATATAATAAAATTTAAACTAGATGTCCCATTTTAAAACATCCACATGAATAACTCCGTAGAAAAGCAGCAAATTCAAAAATGACTTTAACAAAAGTTGTTTGGTTTGGAGGGGGCCATCTTTTATATTATGACACCACTCTTGAAATGTCTTGGAACTACGGATTCACATAACAAGTAATGTATCGTGAATCTTTGTAGTGCGTTTATTTTGCGCTTAAACCTAAATTAGTGACACGTGTGTTTCATTTATATTTCGTACCTGTCAAAAAGCATATATACAACCTGTTATGAAATTACCGCGTACATTTGCAAAGTTATGTAAAATTACAAAGTGAATTTACAAAAAAAAATAGTGTAATTGCATAAATAAATACATAATTATAATATAATATATCAACAACACACTAAATATGGGATGATCAAATGTAAAGGTTATATTTTGATTTATGTATTGTATATATATGTGATTTTACCATATAGGTAATGCAAAACTAGAATGTAAAAATACAATGTTATGTGATAATAAATACCTAACATATTATGTATTTAATTACATAGCTTCATACGTTTTCTCTCTCATTATTCATTATATATTCTATGGAATTTCACATAACCTCACACAGGTCCTTTGTGGCTAACGTTATTTTATGTATTTTTACGTAGACATAATGTCTGTATATATAACCTACCTAATGTAATACCTAACATATTATGTATTTAATGACATAACTTCAAATGTATATTTACATTATACGTTTTCTCTAAATCATTATGTGTTCTATGTAATTTTACATAACCTCACATAGGTCCTTTGTGGCCAACGTTATGTTATGTACTTTTACGTAGACATTTTCGTCTATGAAGGGCAAAGCTACTGTTGCTGCGCTGTAGTATTCACAATTATTACAGTAATGTATAAGGTGTCCCATCGAAGTCGGTGGCACTTCCGATGGAACCGAAATTACAAGTATATAAATGATGTATATGGGTCAAAAAATAAAATTTATTGTGAGCCTAAGATGCAAAACATTTTAAAACTGACTTATATAATGTAATGAATAAAAGATTGGTGTACAAGTAACATTATCCTATGCTACCACGTATCCTTCAAAATCAGAATAATATAGAGAAAAAGGCAAAGTTTTACCCGTAAAAACTGATGCAGAATACTTTTAATATAATTTTAACTAAAATGCTTTGCTTATATTTTTTATAATTATCTGGGCCGATATAGGTATACTCTCAACGTACATTCCTGCAAAACATCATTTTCCGTACTACATTAAGGATAAAGTATAGGGAAACTTCTAGGTTTTCAGAAATAAAATGCCCCGCTGTTCTCGTCAGCCAGCGACATTTATTACTAAAAACGTAAAATAATTCATGCATTTCTCATATTTCTCCGAATAATACCGGTATTTGTAAGGCTTTTAGTGTGAGACGACATTTTCTCTGAAATCCTGAATGCATTATCTCCTAGGACATACATTATTTTTCACGAATGTACACCCAACTTTTATTTTCCACGCCGCAATAGCATTACTGTCGCAAAACAAAATTCCACAGCGAATATTTAGCCAGTCCAAATAATTATTATTTATAGATATTAACAGTTTATTAATGTTTTTTTTTTATTCATACTCAACTTTCACTATTAGTTTTATCATTTATTATGACTGCATTTTACATATACCAATTTTTCTCACAATAAATTATACAAGTTGACCTTCAATTTATTGGAATACGTGTAAAACAGAAATTGCGCCCAATTTATTGTCCGCAATAAGTTGTAAAATAAATTGTAGAATTTAGAACTTTAGGGCTCTAATTTCTTGGCCTAATTTAGGGATATTTAGTAACTTTTTACATTTATTTCATTGTACCAACCTAATAATGAGGTAAGTGGTTTCTCTTAGAGATAAACCTATGATAACTCTTAGATTTTAGTCATTGACAGTTGGCAGTGTTGAAAAATATATTGTTACAAATATTGCAAAATGTAAACAGTTACTAAAATTGGACAATTTATTGAAAAATAAATTCTACAATTTATTGTGCAATAAATTGGTATGTGTAAAACAGTCTTTAAACTTGTAAAACATACATAATTTATAACTGAGTTTTATTGTGAAATGTGTGGTTCATTTATTATAACCTTCATTGATCATATTAGGGTTTATAAATCACGTCTAAAATTATGTTTACATGACATAACACGGCTGTTTCTAGAACATTGGAATATAAAATGATTACTTAAAAAAATTGTACGCATTGTATATTTAAAAAAAAAATTAGAATCATTTAGATTAAAATATTCTCGATTCTGAAAGGAAATCTAAGCCAATCTTTATTACTGAACTTGAAGCGTATTTGGGAAGGCATTGATCAACTGATTTTAATTAAATTAGTAGAAAGCATCACAAACTCCATTTGTTGTGTGGCCCATCCCACACCATCTTCTCTTGAACACATATCTCTTTTTAGCTGGTAATATTTGCTATACCTAAGTCAACACGGGCCAGCCCTGTATACGTTCTGTTGTCCTTTTCTTTACGTATTAATGCAAAAAAAAAAATTAACTCTGAAGCGTGCCATAAAGGTAGTAGGTACTTAGAAAAAAATAATAAAATTTTTATTTGAAAAAGTTTCTTATAAAACAAATGGTTCAAAAGATATAGACAGTATATACAGTGTCTCCCATAAAGTTGGAACCATATAGGATTTTTTTTAATATTAGAGTTTGATAAAATCTTTTGGTGACAATCACTTCTGCTTCCAAAATAACTTAAAATGCACCAATTCTAAGTTGACAGCTAACATCTGGCAACTGCCAAATTTGTAATTTTCCAAAAAAAAAAAAATCTTTAGAAAATGGCCTAAATTGTTAATATTTAAAAGTAATTATGTTCCTAATGACATTTTACGCCTATATGCCGATTTTTAGAGAAACATTTTGATATCCAAAAAATTTTCGAAGTTTTTGATTCACTTCAGTAACTAACTGATCTAAAAACATTTAAAACGCTTCAAAGCAGTATAAAGTCTGCCATTGCAATACATACTGTGCTAATAATATTCGTAGGTATCGTTGGTTTTGAAGACTATTGATATTCTTAATCGAAAAAAAATGTACTGTCTGGATTATTTTCCAATTTCCAAAGAAATCACCCATTGTTTTTCAACTGGTTTTTTATTAAACTTTATTTTGTTAGTACAAAAAATGGTTTTAATTACAATTTGGCTATCTTAACACGAAAGTACTACTTAAAAATAACAGACAATAAATAAATCACTTTAAAATCACCGTCAGGCGACCTAAGTGCATGAGTTTTCCCGTCCACTTTTCTTATTCATTCATTCAAATCACTTTAAGAAAGAACAATATGCAAAAAAAATTAGTAATAGCCATGGAATGCAGTTGCAAGCTGCATAAACCTTACATCTCTGTGTGACTTCTTTCATTTTGTATGCATTTTTCAGTTCAGCGGTTAAATCCCCTTACACAATTTAATAAGGACTGCCCAGGAATATTTGTACCTACATAATCCTCTTATAACATTTTCTAAATGATCCACATTTTGAAAAAACCTCCTTTTGTGCACATGTTTCTTTAAATAAAAAGTCCCAAAATAAAAAGTCCATTATGTTCAAATCTGGGGAACACGGTGGCCAAGAAAATTCTGAAAACCTCTCAATCCATTTTCGTCTGAACAAGACGAAATCATTTCACTCTTTCACTCAACCAACGATACATACGTATATTATTAACACAATAACATTAAGTCTTCTTTTGAAACAATTCCCAATCAATGTTTCTGGGTTGTATGTATGTGTAACATGACAGAAGCAATAAATGAATTACTTTTAGCAGTTTAGCAGGAGTAGTTTAAATATTTTTCGGGGTGAAATTGACATTAACTTAATCACTTGATATTTTAAAAGCGTGTTATTTTTTTTTAAATCATCCCGAATCCTATTTTTTCTAGTTTATAAGTATTTTCAGGCAGAAGAAAAAAATGAGCTATTTTTAGCAGTTTTAGGGTTGTTTTTATTTTTTAGGGGTGAAAAGAGACAATTTTCCAGTCAGATTGATGTACTGAATAGGTAATTCTTTTACTATTTTTGAACCAGTTTTAATAATTCTACCTGGGTCAAAAAAGTCCTATTAAAGTCAAAAGATATGGGCTATATCAGTTTACAAGTTTTTTTTTTTTTATATTTAGGGGTGAAATAGACTTTCCCCCAAACATGTGATATATTTAGAAGTAATTTCGTATATTTTTTGACCATATTTAATCATATTTTCTGGGTTTCAAGCGTTCCCAAGATACACCCGAGATCAGCAATTTTTAGGAATCGAAAATAAGACATTTGTTTTTATTTTTTTTAAGGGTGAAAGCGACATTTTTTTCATCGATTTCATATTCTGAAGACTTAATGTTATTATTTTTAAGCCATCCCCAACTGTTCTTTGTGGTTTATATGAGTGAAATCGAAAATTATCAATTTTTAGCGGTTTTGGGGTGGTTTTTACAATTCCAGGGGTGAAATTGACATTTCCCCAGCCGTTTGAAGTATTCAGGGGTCATATTTCAAGTTTTTTGAGAGCAGCCAAAAATCGGCTATTTTTAACATTGTCCTTACGCGACATTTAAATTTACGACATTTAATACGTTCGCAACTGCACGCTGACCTCCGCACGCAAATATAAAAACGAGGGGGAAAAAAGTAATCTCTAATTGATAGACATTTCTTTGGCGTCCCCCGCGAGCGAGAAAAAAAACGGCAAAACACTAATAGGCGTTATTATTGCCAGAGAGTCTGTTTAATTTTAACGGTCAAGTTGGCGGCGGGGGCGGCTAATGCGAAATTCGACAATAAACGGGGCAGCGGCGCGTTCCCCACGGCCGCGATGTCGCCCTAATTTTTTTGCGATGGCGCTCCTTTTATTGTCGCTAACGGCGTCGTTTTTTGCGGTCGGCGCGGCGTTCGCCACGCCGCGCCGGAGAAATTCCCGGTCGGAACCGACGCCGCAGTGCCGGTGCGTCCCGTTGAATTTGTGCGCGGATAACGACGCCGCCGTCAACGGCAAGGGCCTCCTGGACGCACGGTAAGCCGCGCCGTTTACGCCACCCTAAGCGATGTTTACAACCAGGTAGGCGACTGACGGGTGACGATCCCCAGTTAGGAAATTAAAAAAATTGTAAAACCTGGGAGGTGTATACATCACATGGAGGCAGTGGCGGTTGGTGATATTTCAGTTAGCCATATCTTGAAAACGACGCATGGGACCCACTTCATTTTTTAGGTGATGAACTATACAACTCTTACAGAAAGGATTTATAGTGAAAAAACAGTCAACAAAGTTTGCGAAAAAATTTTCAAAAAACCTGGAGCACTCCCTGGGATCTCAGTAACGCTCTGTGGAATATATGCAGTTCATTTTTTTTCATAATCTAGAAACAAATATAAGGAAAGGTTTTTCGATTCGTTACAAAATATTTTTTTTTTCAATAAGTTATGGCCATTTTAATTTTAATTTTATAGGAACATTTTGTTTCCCAAAATTAAAATGACCATAAATATTTTGTAACAAATCGAAAAACCTCTCCTTATATTTGTTTCTAGATTATGAAAAAAAAATATTTACTGCAAATATTCCACAGAGCGTTACTGAGATCCCATTTTTTCGCAAACTTTGTTGACGGTTGTTTCACTATAAATCCTTTCTGTAAGAGGTGTATAGTCATCACCTAAAAAGTGAAGTGGGTCCCATGCGTCGTTTTCAAGATATGGCTAACTGAAATATCACCAACCGCCACTGCATGGAGGTATATAATTGATGAAATATAATTGAAAATGGTTTAATATTTAAGGAGCGGGTTAAATTGACCCGCCCGTGACCGTGCAGGGTATTTCAGCTACCCCGGATGTACATTATTTATAATATTTACTTTAATAACGCATCTATAACATTCAGTCCAGTTGGCAGAGATTTTTATGTGTTCCTGAAGCATATAAGGTTAGTTTTGACGGTTTACTATGTATTTTTTTGCGTAGAATACAATACGCGGGGTCCGTAAAGCTGAAACAGTCCGCTAATTTTTTAAATTAACAATTTGTGAAAAAACAAACGTTTTTTTTTCACATTTCCGCTTATATCTCCGTTCATTGGCATATTTTATATAGCATATGCATTTAAGAAGTTGTTGCCTATTGAATTTCCAAAATTTTAAGCCCAACCCGAAATCTCTAAGTGCTATTGTTAACTTGCAAATGACTGCTGAAGTTGAAAAGTGCTTTTTTTCACTATTTTTAACTTCGAAAGTCCGATAGGGCGACTATGACCGTGAAATTTCTTGGAGGGACTGCTATTTATAGTATGAAGTTATAAGACAAAAATTCAGTTCGATCCGTTAATAACTTTTCGAGTAATTAACGATCGAATTTTTTTTAAGAAGCCTTAATTCGCATTTCTTTCTAACATTTCTTTGTTTATTGTACGATATTGACCGGGTTGAGCTCAGTGGCGCTCCTGGGTGTGTTACATGGGTGGGTACAGGTTGTGTCAGTAGGATTACTTATTAGCTACCAATGGCGCCGCAGGCGAAAATTTTAAAAATTTTCAAGGTCTGCGTTTTACTGACTTCAGAAATTCAATGAAAATTATTTTATACAAAAATATAGACTTTCACAAGAATAATTTTTGGGATTTGGTAGCTTTTTTAATAATTATTAGGCACGAATATTGAGGGCTTAAATATATTAAAATAATGGGAGGCAACATGTGAAAAAAATTTGATATAGGTATCTTACCGTTATTTGTAGAGGAAATCAGCTCGCCTGTCCTTATTGTTCACAAAAATGTTAATCGCCTTTTCATTAAAGTCCCGGATTTGTTTCACAAAATTTAATACAATTAATTATTTGGTTTACAATATGTCTGTTTTTATCCACATTTTCATTGTGACGTCTTATATTTTCACGATAAGCACTATCAAGCTGTTGCCTTATGTCTACCCTTCCCAACACACTAAAATCTAAGATGTTATGTAAATGTTTTTCATTGTAGCTAGCATGTTTCTTAGCTCGTTCATTTAAATGTTTTAAATCACTCACTCCTTCTTGAGTCCATGCACTTCGGTTGCCAACCATCACTAACCAAATAAAACAAAACAGTTTGTTTCTTTTAGGACACCCACATAACCACTTAAATCTGTCGTAGACACTACTATTAAAATTTCGAGAATAATTTCGCGATTTTCCTACGTCTGTTTTGGAAATAATCAAATCGGGTATCGGCCTTCCTAACCGTTTAATTTCCGTTCGGATATCGTATGTAATATCATTATTAGTCAATAAAAAGTCCACCGAATTCATTTTGAAACGTTTCACAATCAAAAACAGTAAAAACACACTTCTCAGCGAAGAAAATAAACAATCACTAAAAAAGGTCACTCAACAAGTGTGACACGTTCAGCTGATTTTCGAGCGATTTAACGACGTCTGTCTGCTGCAATGGTCTCCAAATATTAGCAGTCACCGAAAAAGACCGATTAAAAACGAGGGCTGGGATACTGTGTGCCCTCGGCCACGTGCGCGAAATGCGACTACGGTGGCTCGATGCGAATTCAGACTACGGTGGCTCGGTGCTCGATCGATAGTATGTCATATATATGTGATAAAAATCGTAATTTGTGGTATAAAAGGAATAATAATTAGAATATGAATAGAGTGTCGTATACAATTAATTGATATTATTGTAACAGTAATTTATAGTAAATTAACACAAAAGAAATATTTTATATTGAAATTTGGGCTTGGCACGTGCCCCTGTGCCCTTTATCACCAGCCGCCACTGGTTGAGCTAGAAAAATTATAGATGTCTTCAAGTTTGCGAGACTTTCTGAGATTTTGAAAAATATTGATTTGGGCCAGTTTTGTAACGTTTTCTACGCGACTACCTTTTTTGACGCGACGTTTGTTTTAGCGTTGCTGCTTCGAAATTCTCGGAATTGTGACTATAATATCTTGACGCACATTTTTTTTAAATACGCGTCTTGAAGCGTACTTTCAAGATGCGTTTGGTCACGGGCGGGTTAAGTTCGGTTAGGATTTTCTGACTCCTAACGTTTTTACATTACAAATCGACCAACAAATTATATTAATGTAAACATTATCCAGTTATCGGCAGTATCCTAATTACACTACCCTGCAAGATTTTGCCCCTGGACAATGATTACTGTTGTTTCCGAAGTAATTTTTCCCTCTGAAAACAAATCCCGGCTCAAAATTGCTCTATCACGTGAGGTTTTTGAGATATTCTAATCTAAAAGTGCAAAAAAAACACTGTTTTTGACGTATTTGAGGTTACGTAAGTCAATTTTTTTTATGTCTCATAATAAAAATAAAGGTTAATAACAATTATATTCCTTATGGCGGAGGCAATATGGCGAAAAAATGCGAAATTACGATAAAATAAATGAGTATTCGATTAACCATTCATTTTCTATATTTTCGAAGTGGCTGACGTCAAATATATAAAAAATTGTTATCGATTTTTAAATATTTTGTACGTTTCTTAATAAAAAATCTTTTGATATACACGCGTCTTTAATGGGTTTTCAGGTACGAGTATAGGAAAAATCACAAACATGAATATTGCAAAATCAGCGAAAAAATAATATATTTGAGCAAACTCGACGGAATTTGAAAGAGGAAGACTTGTACTATAAGATCCCACAGGTTTTTCGAGAAAAAAAGATTGTGGTACTACATAACCTCAAATATGTCAAAAACAGCGTTTTTTGCACTTTTAGATTAGAATATCTCAAAAACCAGACGTGATTGCAAAACGTAAACAAATACAATGACAACAAAACATATCACAGTAATAAGTCACCAATATTTCGACCATTTTCTGCTAGACATACAAACCCTCGTTGCTGCACCGAACTTATTCTTAGCATTCTTATAATAAAAAACAACAAGAATATTAAAAAAAAAAAATTGAAAACCGAGGAAAATCGGAAATATTTCCTGGACCGACTAAATCTACAACCTGGACCGAAAAAATACCAGATATTTTTCCATTTGAATTAAACAGGTTATTTTAATTTGAGATTGACACAATATAACATAATAAACTGAACACTTGGTATAGCATTTTCGAATTTATTTTATTTCTATGGTACGGAGCACCTTATTTTCTTACGGTGCTATGCCAAAATTGATATTAGACCATACTACCCAAAAAGTTATCTCAACATCAGATCTGTAATTTTCTTTTAAATATCAAATATCACACATGACAAACAAAATATAACAAAAATATTACGAGCATCTTGTGGTCTTCATTTAAAATACAAACGCTAAATATATTTATATATATACAACACCGAATATATACAACAACCTATCGATTTATCTGATGATACAGGGTGTCCTGAATTTGGCCTTTATCAGTTTAGGAATATTTTATATTTTACAATCAAATTATTGTTTCCTATAAACTTGTCTAATGTATATACGTGGATTCCTAATTCCCTTCAGTTTTTAAAATGCGTAGATTGCACAAAAAAATCGTTTATATATGAGTAGGAACTTGTGTGCATGATCCGAATTATCGATCCTACGTCACACACTTGTGAGTTATTTGTTTTTAATTTTCATATCCCTGCCCCTCACACGGCCAAAGCTCTGCAGTTATTATATGTATATTTTTACATTGATGCCCTTACTCGTACATGGCTTTTGGTTATATTTAGGACGATGCATATATGTATTTCTTTTTTTGATAAATATAGAAAATTGTTAAAACAAAAATTTTAAAGCATCATACAAATGAGAATTTAAAAGAAAATCATTAATAGCACAAGTGAAAAACGTTATTTTAAAATAAAATTAAAACGACTGAATGCATACGCAATATAATCGAAAGTTGCCCATATTTTGAAAGCTGAATACAAATTAGTAACAAATAAAGTTGGTTTAATTTAAAAAAAAATAATTTTATACATTAATAAAAATTATATTTCTTTTGTGAGCAGTCAGTGTAAAAATTCAGGAACTGACACGAATTTTATATTTTTAAGCAAAAATATACATTAGCAATTGTCTTAGGATCCCCAACTGTTATTTTTGATTTTAAATTTTGTGTTTCAAGAATGATTGGATATAGGTATAAAATATTACACCTACCCCAAAATGTATTTAGTTATCATATATGTCAAAACAAGAAATAATAGAGTCGTTCAAATTAAGCAATATTACCATATTAGATCTAGTTCCTGTATAGACAGAAATTCCAAATCCCCCAAAATATTTTATAGAATAAAACGCAGGTACCTACCTACCATCTTTATTTCGCAGCCAAATTTTTAATAATACAAAGTCAGTAAAAGTCAAATGTTTAAATAGGCTCCTCTCTAACATTTAACAAAATAAAAGTGGAACAGTCTAATGTACACATATCTAGCAACGATGTACGAAAAATTTAATTTCACAAACCGTGTAAGTAAATCAATATATTTAAAACAAATATATTTAAAATTCAAATCGTATTTTTAATTTTTACAAAACGATGTTTTAATTATCAAAGAACTAACAACCCAGGGAGGTCGTTAGTCTTAGTTCTGTGCTTAGACACATAACACCTCTTTAATGTAAAATATAATACAATTAATGCTAAACTACGTACTCAACCCTTTTCAGAATACGTAACGAGATTTGCCAGAACTACTTCGAAGTGTGCTGCGAAAACCCAATAGGAGAAATTAACTTACCTAATCAGTCGATATTCAGGGGATGCGGCTATCAAAACACCACTGACGTAAGGGCGTGGATAACTTCGGAGTCTAGCGCTAAGTTCGGAGAACTTCCTTGGTCCGTAGTGATTCTCATGAAGGACACACCGGATAGGATTATCTACAAGTGTGGAGGGAGCCTTATTCATCCTCAGGTTGTCATTACCGCGGCTCACTGCGTCCCTGGAATGGATCCAAAATATCTTATGGTTAGTATATTGGTATCAAATGTAGCGTGAAAGCTTGAATGCATGTAGAGTGGTAATTCAACAAATGTGATGCAACCTGTGAAGGTACCAGATGTCGGAAAAACTGTTTTCGGGTGGGGGTCAGATTTCGATAGAGCATAAATTTGGCTTCATTTAAAAAAAAATGAAGTCTCTAGCGTTAATATAGCTCGAACTGAAAGCAGGTAATGTTTCAATATGTAAATTAAACCAAAAAAATCGATATCTCGTCTTCTATTGCTCCAATCCAACGACTTATTTCTACTATACATGGTTGCCAGATCTGTCTAACACCTACATATATCCATTGAAATCCGGAATTCGTATTTTACGACTTGAAACTGCGTTTTGGGCTGTAGCGCAAAATTCATTTTTCCGACATCTGGTACCTTTTCACAGGTTGCATAACAAATGTTAAAAGTGCACATAATATGTTCACTTTTAACAATTGAGTTAACATGATAGTACATATTATGTACTATTAGGTTGTCGGAAAAGTCATGACGTATTTTTGCAATAGATGGCATTACATGTATTTTTACATGAGAAATATCATCATTGTCGGCTCGAGTGCTATACCATTTGACAGCTGATAGTTCAACCTTCATTTCAGAAAAAAAAGTAATCGATTTGGTCCCGTCGTTTGGTTTTTACATCAAGTTGAAAGTGGAAGATCAAACTGTGCATTTTCGGCATATTTTGCTTTTTTATTTCCGCAATGGAAGGAACTCAAGGCAGGCCTGTGAAAAATTGCGTAAAGTTTATGGTAACAATGTCCTACAAGAGCGTCAGTGCCAGACATAGTTCACCAAATTCCGTGCTGGTGGCTTTGATTTGTGTCACCGATGCTCCTCGCTCCGGAAGGCCCGTTTAGGCTGATGAAGACCAAATAAAGGCACTGGATCGCATGAGACCCACATTCGACCACTCGTGACATTGTGGAGACACTAAACCTTCATCATTCCACCGTTCACGATCATCTACGAAAGCTGGGATTCAGTAGCAAGCTCGATATATGGGTTACTCTTGAACTCAAAATATCTTCATCTCACCAATCGCATTAATATCGCCGATACTCACCTCAAACGCAACACAATCGATCCGTTTTTGAAGCGCCGGTAGCAGGCGACGAAAAATGGATTGTTTACAATAATATTCGACGTAAGCAATTGTGGTGTAGTGGAACTGAGTCCAAACACAATCCAAAGCTGATCTTCATCACAGGAAAGTTATGCTCTCAATATGGTGGGATTATAAGGGCGTGGTGTTTTTCGGGCTCCTACCGAAGAACTAGACGATCTATTTTGATGTGTACTGTCGTCAACTGGATGATTTGAATACATCTCTTGCGGAGAAACGGCCAGAACTCATCAATCGCAAAGGCGTAGTGTTCCACCATTATAACACGAGACTCCATACAAGTTTGGTGACTCGCCAAAAATGACTACAGCTTGGATGGGAAGTCTTGCCTCATCTTTCTTACTCACCGGACCTTGCCCCACCAGATTACCATTTGTTTGAATGGTAGATCGTTCGATTTTGATGAGGCCATCAAAGAGCATCTCACCAAGGTCTCCGCTGGACAAGAGTGGTCCTTCTACGAGCGTGGAATATTGCAGCTCCCAGAAAGATGGCAAAAGACCATCGATAAAAATGGGCAATACATCATTGATTGAACTTTGTTCTATTATTAATAAATGAGCCTCGAAAATCTCCCAAAAAGTGCGTCAACACTTTTCCAACAACCTAATATTTTATTCGCATATAAGTGGAGCTACACATTTGAGTGTCGTTTGTGTATGAGGTGAGCTCACACATAAAATGACATTGTGTTGTTGGGACAATGATATAAACAAAAAAAATACAATGCATAATAAAAGCCATGCATATGAAGTATAATGCCCAAACCCTCGAACACAATCGTAATGATTGAACAATATAATTCCAATTCCTAGAGGGAATATCAATTTCTGTGGGTATAATTCTTTTTTTTCAAGTTATGTTTCTTGCTAGGTGCGAGCAGGCGAATGGAATATCATGTCCCAAGACGAACCCCTTCCTCACCAGGACAGAACCGTCCAAGAAATCTTGCGCCACCCGCACTATCACCAAGTCTCCCTAAAAAACGATATAGCGCTGGTGTTCCTCTCCGAGCCCATGGGCCTCAGAGACAATGTGGGCCTCGTTTGCCTGGCCCCGGCTAACTTCCAGTTGGAGAGCGCTCGGTGCCTCGCCAGCGGATGGGGAGGGAACTCCTTCAGGAAAGGTGATCACTCCACCATCATGAAGAAGGTGGAGCTACCTCTGGTGCCTAGAGGAAGATGCCTCGACGCTCTGAGGGCGACACGCTTAGGGCCTTTCTACAATTTGGACAAGAGTTTCGTATGTGCCGGAGGAGAGAGAAACAAGGACACTTGCAAGGGAGATGGGGGTAGCCCCCTGGTTTGTCCGATTCCCGGGAGGGAAGACAGGTTTTTCCAAATGGGGATCGTTTCTTGGGGTATAGGTTGTGGGGAGAGTGGGACGCCTGGCGTCTACGTGAATGTGCCCCTGTACACTGATTGGATAGACAGACAGTTGTTTGCGAGAAATTTTGACACGACTTTTTATAAGTACTGAAGGGTCTTGCGTATTTGCTTATATGTATGTACCTATTTAAAAAATGTCTAGTCAGAGTCTTTATATTTTTTGTTAATTATTTGTAAATAGTATAATTTAGTTGTTAGTTGTACTGACGGTTGCATTTTGTTAAACTGTGAATTGATTTATTATATATTGAATCCATGTTCGAATATTCGCGTTGTGGAATTTAAATATTTCAATTGTAAATATTTGTAAATTCAACTGTAAATATTTTAATGACAAACCTTTATTTATTAAAGGTGTAAAGTTTTCTTCAGGTTGTTAATAAAAACTAAACCTGAATTGAGATATGGAATACCATATAGAAATTTTTATACAAAAATATATTTTATTATTGTTGAAGAACCTACTAATGATAATTTTTGTATAATATATTAGTTTCCATTATACGTATATTTTTATTTTGTTTAAACTCGTTAGACTAAATGGTAAATATGCGTGAAAATAATTCCCAAAAAATTAAAACTTTACTGGGTAAATGAGGTGCTCTATCTATGTAGCAGACATTCTACAAATCTAGTCATTAAAAGTTACACAACCCACTGAAACTTTACCGGACACACACCTAAATCTCAACTACGACATTGTCATTAAATTCGATTTATTTAATTAAAATTGTCTTACTTTAGTGACGCATTTGACTTGATGATTTCACCTCCTTAAGGGTGAATTTTTGACCATCACAAGTTTTCATCAATCATATAAACACATCACATTAATTTTTTAACATTCATTCAATAAAAAATGTAATGAATATTGTTTTTAGTTTAATTGATACTATTTAAATGTTTCATTTTTTGGTATTTTCAACACCTAAATAGGGGTGATTTTCGAAAATTTTGATCGTGATTTTTCATGACGAGTAATTTGGTACCTGCCAAATATTTTTCATAATTTTTTTAGCATTTTTCTATGATTCTCTAGCGAGGTCCAGAAAAAAGGCTAATAAACAGCTATTTTTGCGGTCACTTTTTGTTTCATTACCATATAAGCCTAAATTCACCCGCGGACTAAGTTTATAAACATATTAATATCAATTTGGTCTACAATTCTAAAATAAACTACAGACGCTCTTAGGCAACCCCAAAGATAAAATCGACAATAACGAAAAGTCAGGAATATACGAAATAAGTTGAAAAGATTGTGATCAAAAGTGAATTGGGCAAACAAAAAGATCTATTGTGACTAGATTTAAAGAACACATGGCTCATTTAAAATATGGCGGAACGGAAAAATCTTGTGTTGCCCAACGCGCTTTTGACAACAGCCATAGGATAGACAAAAATAATTTAAAATTAATTAGAACTGTAACAATCAGTAGTTGGATGCTTTAGCATGTTTAGAAATCATAAAGTGTAACAGTAGTATGAATAAGGACAATGGTCCAATACCCAACAGTCCACTGTTCGCCCTTATAAACAAACACATATGTTACGGTTCAGTGAACCGTGGCGGCAAATTAAGTATAAATAAAGCAACTCTGTAGGTTATAATTTAGTTTTAATCTTCTCCTGAAGATGCCAACTTAGTTGGCGAAACGCGCGTCGAGAAAAGTATAGTAGTTCGGTGTTTCGTGGAAAACGTCCGGTTTTTTGTTCCTACGCCGAAGGTTCCAGTATACACTCCAGGATCTGTTAAAACCTTTCAACACCCCTTACACCTCAGATCAGCGCCTCGTAACTCCGTCGTTTAGGAACCTACGTAACAGCCGCAAGTCCTCCAACTTGGCGAATTTTTATTAAAAAAAGGCCGCAGCCGGAATATTAAAAAGATAACAAATCTATTGGAAAAAAAAAGGAGAACGAAAGTTCGGAACTTCGCGAAACCAATTTGCGAGCGAAGATATGGAAAATAATTTTCTCGGTCGTAACTTTTGCTAATTCGAAAAACTTGTAAGGGACTAAGTCGGGGAAATTTAAACTTCGCGAGTTAAAGGGTCCGAATTTTGACTAATTACGCAGCTAATTTGTTTCGCAAGTCTGAAAAATGTGACGCGCCCGGTTAGGCGGGCGAAACTTCGACAAGCCGGGAAAAATACTGCGTGACCAAGGGAACTGTTCCCGTAGGAGAACAAAAACAGATTATCCCCGCCGAGTCGCTCGGGGTCCTGAGATTATTTACCCATTTATCTCAGTTTTGTGTTTGGGTTAGAGCGTAGCGTTAATGAAATGCAATTTTTATTATGTTCATATATTCTTATTTATGTGTCTCTCCGTATTTACCCACTACGTAATGGTCCATAATTTTGATGATCAGGGCGTTAAAAATGTGACAATGTTTACCCTCGCGGAAGAAGCGAATACACCTTAAAAAATGGTTGCCTGTATCCTAGCTTAACGAAAAATATAAAAATTTTGACGTGTCTCACGTACGCGAAAAGTAGACTACAAAAACACTCGGTCTACCTAACTGCGGCATTGCAATAATGAATACATAAATTATGTAATTGAATCGTTTATTATTGGTGCAGTTCATATACTTAATCCAAAGCCTAAGGGGTCGGAAATTGAAAACACGTTTTAGGAACATTTTTTTTAATAGAAAAACAACGATGCCCCGGACGTATTTATCATCATGCACCTAATCAAAAATAAAATTTACCAAACAATTTCTGTAAATGCAATAAATTTCTGTAAAGGCAATCCAATGCAACTGCACACACTATAAAAGTGTAGCTGTGTAAACAGTAATGATTTATCATCATTATTATATTTGTCCCTATGTATTGTGTTATGTATAAAACCTAAAAACTCTAACATTTGCCACCGGTAGATAAACCCAAAAATGCCGTCCCCAACAAGCTTAAAAAAACCTTAATATATTTAAAAAAAAAATCGATTATGTAAACCAGATAAATGATTTTTTTTTGTTCAATAGCGCCCTTTGTAACTAAAAACCTAAATTCACTCTCTACTTCATTCTCTGTAGGTACAGGGATATAAAGATATCTGGTATTTAAAAGTTATACGTACTTAGTATACCAGGCGTCCCAAAGCTATTTAGCATTATCTGGAAAACGGTGTGACCCCCACCCCACTTTTAAATTATTTATATCTATCCTATGGTTGTTGTAGAAAGCATGTTGGGCAACACAAGATTTTTCCGTTCTGCCATATTTTAAATGAGCCATGTGTTCTTTAAGGCTAGTCAAAATATATCTTTTTGTTCGCCCAATATACTTTTGATCACAACTTATTTCGTATATTCATGACTTTTCGGCTCAGGTATGTGGACGATAAATTCGCGGTATTTGATACAAAAGTTTAGATAATTTTGTTCCTGAATTAAATATCCATTTCCCTACCAAAAAAATTTACATATGAAATGGAACACAATAACAGCTACCATTTTATTTTTAGATTTAGATGTATTAGTTATTAGGAATAGTGAAAATAAGTTAGAATTTGATATATGTATATAGGAAAGAAACAGTGGCTCTTAGATATATCCCCAACGATTCATACCACCCTTTCCAATATAAACTGGCAAGTTATAATTTTCTAGTTCACTGTTTGTTAAATTTCTCCCTCAGTAAAGAAATGTATGAGAAAAAACTAATTAAGGATATAGATAAGAATAGCGGTTACTCAGACCATTTACTAGATACGTTAATAAGGAAGCATAAATTTAAGAGAACCCTGTACAATTCCACGACTTTTCGTAGAGATATTGACAATTCGAAATTTGTTTCGTTACCATGTGAACCTAAATTCACCCGCGGACTACATAAAGTTTTTAAAAATATTAATATCAATTTGGTTTATAATTCTAAAAATAAAGTACAGGCGCTTTTGGGTAACCCCAAGGATAAAATCGAGGAAATAATAATAAAATAATTAATAAATAATAACGAAAATTTGGAATATACGAATTAAGTTGTAAAAATTGTTATCAAAAGTATATTGGGCAAACAACAAGTTCTCTTTTGACTACATTTGAAGAACACATGACTCATTTAAAATATGGCAGAACGGAAAAATCTTGTATTGCCCAACACGCTTTTGACAACAACCATAGATAGGATAGACGTAAATAATTTTAAATTAATTAGAAATGTAACAAACAGTAGTCAGTTGGATGCTTTTGAAACTTTAGAGATTATTAAATGTAACAGTAGTGTGAATTAGGACAATGGTCCAATACCCAACAGTCCACTGTTCGCCCTGATAAACAAAGACAGATGTTGCAGTTCAGTTAACCGTGACGGCAGACTAAGTATAAAGTTGAAGATGTCAACTTAGTTAGCGAAACGCGCATCGAGAAAAGTATAGTAGTTCGGTGTTTTGTAGAAAACGTCCAGTTTTTTTCCTGCACTTTTGTTTTTTTTTTTTAGTGTCGCTCAGAAAAATAAAAAAAAATCTACATGTTAAATGTAGGTGTTAAATTCCATAGTTCACCTTTTTTTATTGTTACCATTTGAAGCGTTTTGAAAAAAAAATGTTTTCCGATTATTTATTATGTATATTATTTATGTATGAAATGTTTTCCGATTTAAGAAACAACATAAATTGCGGACAGATATATTATGTAAATCGATTAATTCCAATTCAATTACCTAGTCCCTTAAAATAATTTAAATTGCCGATCGAATTCCCAAAGTTACTTTTGCGATTTCTGTGCGCGTTAAGTTCTGTGATCGTTAAGATTCCAGATGCAGCCCCGTCCAATTATCAGCCCGTCTTAGGCGGCTGCATTTTAAAGATCGATGGATTTCCGCTCTCCATCTCTTCCGCTGCAGACACTCTGACGTCTATTAGGTAATTTTCCATGAAAAGAAGAATAAACATCTATCAAATCGAGAGACCGTTGATTTAAGCTGTAGCCAGTCGGCTGTCACACTGGAGATAAGGCGCTGCTGTTGTCGTTTCATCTCAGTATGCCACGAACAGGCACTCCGGTGCAGCGGTGTAGATAGCAAACTTATGAGGAGGAAGAAATGGGAAGGTTTTATTTCTCAATTTATCAGTATAAGGTATCGATTCCTCTTCGGCTATTTATAACGCTCTTTGTTTTAATACCGTCAAATGGAGGTAATTGGGATGTAGCCCTGAGTTCGTCGTCGTATTAGAAAGAATTAATGACTCACTAAAGCTTTAGTGAACCACTATGTTTAACGTTATTTTACACGATTTATAGGCGATAGAACTCTCAAGGGAAGGTATGAAATAACTGACAATGAGGGTGTTTCAGGACCGGGTATCAATTACGAAAAAAAAAAATGTTTTTAACTTCCAAGTCGATTCACAAACCTATTCGTTTAATGCAGCTTTAAGTAAATAGTCGAGGTCACTTATATGCAGATGTGTATAACTAAGTGACTTATTTTAAATTAAGCTTGATTTCATCAGTTCCTGACTCTAACTGTGCAGGAATCAGTATAGTACTAATTCGAAAAAAAATATTGTTTGATATGTACATATGTAGGTATGGCTTTATCCATTAGGGTGTCCGTTATTTACCAACTTTTTTTTTCGCAGCGCCCCCTAAATTTTTAGTTTATGACCTAAAAAAAATTATCAGACCCATATAAGCCCTTAATATTCATATTAAACCCTGCCACAAAGGCGATACATTTCCCATTTAAATAACATGGGGTTTCGGCACGTTTTACATTTAATTTTTTTCTCCTAAGCAAGTTAATATACAGCGACGGGAAATACATATTTTTGTAGGAAATCGAACGCTCCACAAAATATATCTCTCATGATTTTTCGATAAATTCAATTGTTTAAAAGTTATTCAAGGTTGAAATTGAACTTACAGTAATTTTTTAGATTTTTTTTACTTTGACCGCAAAATTATCATTATTTATATAGAAGTAAATTGTTTATTGCGAAAAATATCTAATTTTAACTGTATCATAGGTAAAATTATTGTAAAAAATTCAGGTAATTGAAAAATAATGTGACTGACGGTTTGTGTTAAATTCAAAATTTTGCAATTTATCGGGAAAAATGTGACAGATTAAACAAATTTTTTAAAAGTGAAAAGATTTTTCGGAAAAATGCTGGTGCCCGACCCTAATTTTGACGCGAAAAAGTCAATGGCGTCGTCGGCAACCTCGTGCGACTCACGCCGTGCCGCACGTGGATAGATGCGTCTTTAAACGGGGAATCGAATGGTGAGTCGCTCGTTTTTTCTACGACTACGGGCAGCGGAGATATACGCGACAGACTGGAGGGATGTTGTTTTTGCGAGTGTCGACAGAACCTCGTACCTTCGGCGACGATTTTCACACCGAAGACGATCAATTTTTCGGAAAATCGCTCGTGCTTGACCCTAAGTTGGGCGCGAAAAAGCCAATGACGTCGTCGGCAACCTCGTGCGTCTCACGGTTTTCGGTCTGGCGTCGTCGCGAGTGTCAGGTCGGCGGATAGACAGCTTTTTCCGATTTTCTCACGGACTACCATCGACACGGAACACGCCGTTCCGCATGTGGATAGATGCGTATTTAAACGGGGAATCAAATGGTGGGACGCTCGTTTTTCCACGACGACGGGCAGCGGAGATATATGCGACAGACTGGAGGGATGTTGTTTTTGCGAGTGTCGACAGAACCTCGTACGGCATTACGGTTCTTCGGCGACGATTTTCACACCGAAGACGATCAATTTTTCGGAAAAACGCTCGTGCTTGACCCTAAGTTGGGCGCGAAAAAGCCAATGGCGTCGTCGGCAACCTCGTGCGACTCACGGTCTTCGGTCTGGCGCCGTCGCGAGTGTCAGGTCGGCGGACAGACAGCTTTTTCCGATTTTCTCACGGACTACCATCGACACGGAACACGCCGTGCCGCATGTGGATATATGCGCCTTTAAACGGGGAATCAAATGGTGGGTCGCTCGTTTTTCTACGACGACGGGCAGCAGAGAAAAACGCGACAGACTGGAGGGATGTTGTTTTCTCGAGTGTCGACAGAACCTCGTACGGTATTACGGTAATTCGGCGACGATTTTCACACCGAAGACGATCAATTTTTCGGAAAAACTCTCGTGCTTGACCCTAAGTTGGGCGCGAAAAAGCCAATGGCGTCGTCGGCAACCTCGTGCGACTCACGGTCTTCGGTCTGGCGCCGTCGCGAGTGTCAGGTCGGCGGATAGACAGCTTTTTCCGATTTTCTCACGGACTACCATCGACACGGAACACGCCGTGCCGCACGTGGATAGATGCGTCTTTCAAGGGAGAATAGAATGGTTTGTCGCTCGTTTTTCTACGACGACGGGCAGCAGAGAAAAACGCGACTGACTGGAGGGATGTTGTTTTCTCGAGTGTCGACAGAACCTCGTACGGCATTACGGTTCTTCGGCGACGATTTTCACACCGAAGACGATCAATTTTTCGGAAAAACGCTCGTGCCTGACCCTAAGTTGGGCGCGAAAAAGCCAATGGCGTCGTCGGCAACCTCGTGCGTCTCACGGTTTTCGGTCTGGCGCCGTCGCGAGTGTCAGGTCGGCGGACAGACAGCTTTTTCCGATTTTCTCACGGACTACCATCGACACGGAACACGCCGTGCCGCACGTGGATAGATGCGTCTTTAAACGAGGAATCGAATGGTGGGTCGCTCGTTTTTCTACGACGACGGGCAGCGGAGAAAAACGCGACTGACTGGAGGGATGTTGTTTTCTCGAGTGTCGACAGAACCTCGTACGGCATTACGGTTCTCCGGCGGCGATTTTCACACCGAAAAATTTTGAAAAAAAACAAATTACCTCGGCTCCAGAAGATCGTAGAGCAACGTTTTTTTTTAATTTGCGTAAAAATGAAAGCAATCGATTACTTTAAAATATATTATCGAGAAATGAAAATCGAAAAAAATATTAAAGAAAAACACGACCAAAACATTTTTACTTTTTTCAAAGTCATTTTTGGTCCCTTAAAATAAAAAAATCGTTATCACTATTTTTACCATAAAAGTACAACTCTTTCTTCGTTTCTCTACGACTCGTCGTCGAGATAGAGGAGCCGAATTTCGAGATGAGTTTTTATTCAAAAAATCGATTTAACTCGAAAATGTTTTGATGTTTTTAAATTTAAAAAAAAAGGCACGTTTTTCGCTCGCCGAGTGCTATATTTACAGTAAGTAACAAGTATCAAAACCGTAATTTGCAAGAGATATAGCAAAAACAAAAAAAAGGCGATTTTTGACGGTTTTTTTCGATATAACTCTAAAAGTAATATAGCAATCGATATATTCAAAAACATGATTCGATAGGTTTTTTTAATACCTACAACTTTCTCATTTAACTTTTTTCGATCAGAGTTCAAGTTTTTTTTTTATGAATGTTTTAGGTTAACTTTGTCGTTTACGAGCAAGAGGAAAACGCGCTATCTTTCTTAGAATTTTCTTTCCTGTATCACCATATGTTTTGTTTCCTGTTAGGATTTTTGGGAAATTTAACATTAGGTCGTGACAGATTGATTGGACTATTAGGTGGTGTCCGTTTTCACGAAAAAGCAAGGACCAATAATAAAGTTTCGAAATGAATTCGAAACCGTCGCTGTGTTTGAATCACAGAACGGTCCGTTTCAATGAAGGTGTTGTAAACAAACAGGAGATGAGCTATAGTCCACGGCTCCATGGTAATTGAAATGACATCTGCCAATGAGTAAACACTATTTATTCGGAAAACATTAGGTTCACCCCACCTCACATGACACGCTCTTCAAAAATTCCATACCTCCCTGCCAGACCCTGTACATCGATGTTTTCCGAACGTTTAAAGTATGTATTTGAAAATATATTTTTTTCAAGAAACTGACACTGTACGGCACAGATAGGACCCTGAAATTTTTTTGTGCCTCAAATAATTTTACCTAAATTTTCCAGATGTATCATTACAGTGGATTTGTAAGATAAAATATACGTATTTAAAAACAACTCGCTTTTGAAAATATGTCATTGATCTGTTTTTATCGTGACTTAACATGTCAGCCCCTTCATCTACCGTAGTATATTTTCTTCTGAATTCATAAATTCAGTCTGCGTCTGCCATTTATTATAAATAAAGCTAACTACATATGTCTACAAAAGCTAGTTAACTGTATGTGCATAACTATCTTTGCTAATGAACATTGTATAGAATAATTGTGTGTTAAATTTAATTATTTCACTTGAAAAAGTGTATTGAAATGATCATTAACACAGACTTGGAATATTTAACCAGCAATATACGAATGTGTCTACACAATTAGGAATATTCTCTTTATAACTACTAAGCTATCAACATTGGCGCGCATCCGCCATAAATTTAAAAATATGAATCATGGGGATCATTACCTGTAATCTTTATTTTTAACATTTGAACGCAATATGCCGGGTAATTCGAAAGTTTATTTTTTTAGCAGCATATATAACTTTTCAAAACAAACATATTTTGTCAAATATCATTTTCAAAAAACTCAAAAGAAAATGTTGTCTTATTTATTAATGTCAAAAATATCACTCACCCGGTCCTTTCTTAAATAAAGAAACGGTTATTAATCCCACAATATGCCTACAATGGTAGGCACACTGAACAAACGATTAAACTTTTGACAGTTACATTAAAAATGTGTTAACGGGAAAAGGCATAGCACGATTTTCAGTTTAACATATTTTACTAGGTACATACGAGTATGATGTTTTTTTTTTTTTTTTTTTGTTAATTTAACTAAACTTTGGAGTTCTCGAAAAATATGTTGGTCTTGTGTAAGAGCTAATTGACAGTTCAGATAAAATTTTATTCTGAGAGAAATTACCGGATTTGTCTTGTTCTGTAAAGTTAATTACCGAATCAGCGGTCATGCGCCAGAATACCAACGAAGAGTTGACTATGCTTCAATTAATTAGTGAGTATAAATTGTTAAAAGATAATATTAAAACAATTAGCGAAGATCAAAATGAAGACGTCTGGATTAAGCAAAAGATTTATGTTTTGATTGGTAAAAATAAGGAAAAGTTAGATTGTTCTCGCGTAAATTATATTGTGAAGTGGTACCAAGTACACGAAGACATTTTAGTTAAGAGGCGTGACGAAAATCAACCGGGGTTCAAGCTATGCGTACCAATAAAGCAAGTAAAGGGTCTTATTTTACAACAACATGCAGATATTGGTCATTTTTTGTGTGATAAGACTTTTGACCGTATGAGAAAAACATTTTATTGGCCAAAAATGCGTCTCCGTATTCGGCAAGTCGTATCTTCATGCGACATTTGTCAGAAGACTAAGATATCAAAATGTAGTCAGGGTTTAATGAATCCAGTAATAGTTGACAAACCTGGGCAATTGGCATGTGCTGATATAATGGGGCATTGCCTCCGTCTCGAGGGGGGTTAACCCAATTACTTGTCGTCATTGACTCTTTTTGAAAGTATGTGCGTCTTTACTGGATGAAACGAGCCAAAACTAGTAATATTCTTAAACATTTAACGTCGGATTATTTTGTAAAGGTTCAAACTCCCGAGAATATTTTAACTGATAATGGAACCCAATTCTTTTCGACATCGTGGGTTGATACTTTGACCAAGTTAAGTGTAAAAATCAAGCATACTTCGACTTACTTCCCGCAAGGTAATACGACTGAACGTCGTGTAAATCGCGAAATTGGTCGCCTTCTTCTGTTCTTTTGTTTAAAAAAAAACACATACGAAGTGGTCCTACGTGATTTCCTTAGTAGAGCATTGTCTCAATAATATTGTACATTCATCTACAGGATTTACGCCTAATTATTTACAATTTGGTATTGTTGAACCCAATGATATTAAAGATTTAATACATTTTCCTGACCCTGACCAGAGCCATCCACTTCTAGCAGAAAATGATCGATGAGCACTAGCTCTGGAGCAGTTGAACGGCGAAATCACGGGTTGAACGGCGAAAGTCCAAACATGATCCTTCCCTTAAGCCTATGTTTTTTGATATAGGAGATCAGGTCCTCGTAAAAACCCATCCTCTCTCTTCTGCTGACTTAATTAGTTAATAAGTTATATTCATATTTCTTGTAAAAAGAAAGTAATATACATGCATATGTTTTAAATGAATGTAAGTTTTATTTCTGGATTTGCTGATACAACAACCCATCCCGACAGAAGAGATAAGGAGAGTGTTACAATCCCAATGACTCTACTGTCAGAAACTAATAATAATAATATGTCTTTATTATGGTTTACATAAATACATGAAACTAACAGTATAAGAGGATGGCGGTATTCACTAGGTTGTGCTCTTCCATACAACCATCCATAAAAAATAGTAGTCATTTAGTCATATATGATATTTACATACATAGGTAATAGCTAAGAGCAAAACAACAACATAATCTAATTCAGTAGAACTACAATTTATTTCCTACACTCAAATATTTTTCGTTTCAAGACATTTTTAAATGAATTTGCTGACGAAAGAAATTTAACATCATTCGGTAAAGAATTAAAATATTTAACCGCGTTATAAGGACCGCTGAAATTGTGTAGTTTTATGTTTTGGAGAATTACAATAACGAGTTGAGCGACACTGTATATCAATGTTTTTTATTAACTTAGTAGCTAAATACTCAGGTTTCAAGTTATTCACAATTTTGAATACCAAACAAGAAATGTGTAACTTAACTAGCTGAAATATGGTCAAACTTACGCAGGTTGTAACTAAACCTTAAGCACGCATTCTGAACTTTTTGCAAACTCTCCTTGTCTCGAGATAATAGTGCTGGCCAATAGACCAAATCGCAGTATGACAAAGCTGATAAAATTAAAGAATCGCTTAGTTTCAGCCTGACATCTGTGCTTAGAAATTCTTTATGGGTATACAGTACTTTAAGTTTAGCAAATTAACTTTGAATAAGGTGATTAACATGTTTTGAGAACCTTAGAGCGTTATCCAATCAAAGACCTAAATTCTTACAACTTTCACTAGGAACAATGGTTTGAACATTATGTATTAAGTATAACATTCCGGATCACTAATTACAGAACTACTTTTACTCCCAAATATTACCAGCTCAGTTTTCGACTCATTTAAGACGAGATTATGGGCTAAAGATAATTCAGATATAGTTAAAAGGTCACTGTTAAGTTTTGTCACAGCTGATGATAAATTCTCCAAACTAAAAGAAAAATAGATCTGTGTGTCATCAGCTATATTGGTGGGATTGACCGTATTGTAGGTATAAACTATATTGGCTTCAAGCTGTTACAAAGCGATAAATGAAATAAATGATAATTGATGCAAAATTTAAATTCTATATCACAATATAAAAACGGCATAGTAAAAAAAATTGAGTTTGGATCGTTTGCGCAAAACGATTGTTCTGTTTCTAAAATGCAACAGCGATTCTTTATTTTCTAAAAATGATATCGCTACAGATAATTTCAAATTGTTAATGTGCTGCTATAGTGCTAATGAACAAAATTTCAAAAAACTTGAAATTATTTGAAAAAACTTACTTACTTGACAAAAGTACCGACATCGGGAATAATTGGAAGTGCTGTCACCTTGGAAATGTTTACATCGAGTTGATCGTGGACCTGCTAACTTAGGTTCAGATCCTCAAAAAAATCAGCAGTTTTTGTAAGCCCTAATACTTTTAATGAATTTCAAACAATCATCATATATGCGTTCATACCGTCATTTTTTAAAATACCATAGAATCTTAAAATATTTTCGAAACATAATGTGTCTATTTTATATCCACATCCACGTAGTGGAGTGAAAGTATAGTATTCACGAAAAGGTTTTTGTTAATCTTTTGTTGGTTAAGTAGGCATGAAATGTTTTAGAAGGTCAAAATTTTAAGTTTAAGGAGAAACAGTCCTGTCTGTCTATTTGTTAACCTTTTCTTGTGTACACGATAACTCGTGAACGCGTTAAGATATCATACTTGAAACGTAGACCGCTTATTTACCATAACGAGGTCTGGACCTGATTAGATTTTGACTATACTCGTTTCTGGGGTTGGAGGACAAATGGGAGTAATGTACTTTTTCCTTCTCTGTAGGTAATTCGCAAAGGATGCAAGATATGGTATGCACTTCATCTTTGAGATAATTGTATAAAATAACAGAATCCTGAAAATGTAAATATTTTTAGCTGAATATGGTGGGTGTAGGTGTTTAAGAGTAATTAAAATAAAATTATAGAAATCAAAAAAAAAATTGAAAACTTATGTGACCAAACCAAATATTGAATGTATGTTAATTTGGCTGATGTTAATATTGTACTGTACACATTAGAGGAGAAGGGTTTTTTTGTTACACCTTCTTGTGAATTAACAAAAATATTCATGTGACGTGTCGTTTTATAGGTTTTTTTTATGTAGAAGAACTCAAATATCACATGATTAAGTCTATACTTTCATTTTTACTCCATATCCACGTCGAAAACAGATCATATGGGTCACAAAAGTCAATAAGGTTAACAAAGTCTTACATGCAAAGGTAACAGAGGTCATTAATTAGGTCATAAATGTGATAGAGGTCGTAAAGGTCATATTGGAGACCATATCGGTTATCCAGGTTACAAAGGCCATCTTATATGCAGATCATAAAGGTCATATTCGAGATTTAATCGGAATGTGAAAAACTTGGAAGTGGAATAGTGATTCCTTTGGCAGCAGTTTTTTTCCATTCTCGATTTTACCCCGCATACGACGCAGAATGCCTAACAGACGCCGAATTCATAACCTTTCACGGCGGCCGTTGGGCTCAGAAAAAATTCCGCAAGAAACTTGTATATACGAGGTACCTCTGCGTCTTTTCGGCAACATGTGCATTACGCCGTTATCCGGCCGAAACTTTGCTAATATCCCGACCCCAAGTGTTGGCCGATAAATAACTTACTGACATATTTCAAGTGGGAAATACAATGTCTGCGCCATACTTAATGGTACGATACGCGGGATCAGTATGGATCTCGGGACGGGTGTGCGGACGCCATATCGGGCAAAAACTAGACACTACGCTGAAACAAGGGCTCAACCGAACACGCACGGTGAATAGAAAGCGGCGCGAGACGCCGTTACACTCTTAAATGGTGGCAGGGATATACGCGTCGTAGGGACATCGCTAATTCCGCCTAACAGCAAAGGTTATGTGTACCGGGTGGGCAAATTTCGATGTTTTTATAGGGTATCTCGGTAATTGTAAGGGCTATGGAAAAATGAACCCACCTTTCCCGACCTCTTTTTTCGAGATAAATTCATTGGTGAAAACCAGAATTTGCTATATCTTTTCGTTTTCGAGTTGTAAACGAAAATTGATTTTTTTTGAGTTTTCGATTGGTGTCGATAACTCGGTTGTTTGTATAATTAGAAGAAATCTGTTTGCACGTTCTACAGGCACTTTTTTAAGTAGAATAGGATTTCCTTAACAGATTTTTTATATCTTGTGTAGTTTTCGAGTTATGGCATAAACTTCTATTTTTTTAAATGGAAACCATAGTTGGCTATGATTTAGCTAAAAAGAGGATTTTTTTCTCTTTACAACGATATATAGTTTGTGGGGTCTATGATGAGTGTTTATGCGGAAACAGTTAAAAACATATGTTTTCTAATAAAGGACAGTATAGTAATTTCAATGATTTTGCACAGTAGGCGCCTGTCATTTTGAAAACAGAACAGTTGGATATTGGGATGTAAATACACAGTTACACATTACTGTTTGATTAATTGTTTATGTTTGGTTTTTGCTTGCATTATAGTTTTAAAGTTTCGATTAAAGAAATTGACAAGGCGCGATGGCGTATCAACATTACGAAAAGTTTAATATGCTAGAGTGTTTTATTCAAAATGGATATAATTCTGAAGCTGCATCGGAAGCATATTTTAATCGCTACCCTGAAAGGAGACAACCTAATATGTCCATCTTTGGTAGACTAAAAGAAAACCTCGTTGAATACGGAGGATTTAATAAACCAAGACCAAAAAATTATCGTATTCAAGATGCTGAGGATGTTGCCTCAAGCAAATGTTGTTGGTATGGTAGTCGTAAATCCTTCAATTTCAAGTAGGCAAATTGAAGCAGAGTCTGGTATATCGCGACGAAGAGCACTTTCAGTTTTAAAAAAAACACAAATTTAGACCTTATACAATAAGGAAACAACAACAGCTCCTTCCAACTGATCCTGAACGCCGACTGGATTTCTGCAATTGGTACCTACAACAAATTGAGCAAGACCAATTATTTTTTAAAAATATCATTTGGACAGATGAAAGTTACGTAAGTAGTGCCGGAATTTTCAACCGACACAACAAACATTATTGGTCTGAAGATAATCCTCATCAGACTGTTGATGTTCAAAATCAAGGACGTTTCGGTTTTAGTGTATGGTGTGCCCTATATAATAACCGCATTTTAGCTTACCAACTTTATGATGACAATTTAAATGGTCAACGGTATTACAATATGATAAACTACCACATAGTAGAAGAATTTTTAGACAACTTGCCACTTAACGAAAGACGACATGTATTTTTTTCAACAAGACGGGGCACCACCCCATAATACTAATTTAATCTCGGAATTATTGAATACTAATTTTGGGGAGAAATGGATAGGGGAACAATGGGCCAGTAAAGTGGCCTCCTCGGTCGCCAGATCTCTCACCGTTAGATTTCTTTTTTTGGGGAACTATTAAAGACAATTTATACAAAAAGACAAATAATACACTGGTTCAACTGAGAGAAAATCTTATAGACTGTCTGAATTCCGTTTCAAATATTCACATCTATAATGCAACAAAAGTGTTTCAAAGCGATGTGAAATGTGCATCGCAAACAACGGACGACAATTTGAAAACTTTAGGTAAATAATCATGCTCGTATTTTTTTTTTAATCTGTCTAGTTTTGTTTTTGTAAAATATATTGTATCGTATTTTTTTACATACATTATTTGTTACAAATTTGATTGTTAAGTGTGTTAAACTTTCTTGTTATGAATATGTTATAATTAATTATTAATTAGTCACTAATATGTCATAATTAGTTATTTAAGTTTAATATACCATTCATTATATACGAATGTTACTATGTATTTATGTTACTTTTCGCAGGAGTAAATTTCCATAGCAACAGTTATTATTATTAAAACATTGTTGTAACAATGTGTTACTATAGAAACTTACTCTTCCTGCAAAGAAAAAACAAAGTAAGTATACCTATACAAAAAATTAAAATTTTTAACTGTTTCCGCATAAACACTCATCATAGACCCCACAAACTATATATCGTTGTAAAGAGAAAAAAATCCTCTTTTTAGCTAAATCATAGCCAACTATGGTTTCCATTTAAAAAAAATAGAAGTTTATGCCATAACTCGAAAACTACACAAGATATAAAAAATCTGTTAAGGAAATCCTATTCTACTTAAAAAAAGTGCCTGTAGAACGTGCAAACAGATTTCTTCTAATTATACAAAACAACCGAGTTATCGACACCAATCGAAAACTCAAAAAAAATCAATTTTCGTTTACAACTCGAAAACGAAAAGATATAGCAAATTCTGGTTTTCAGCAATGAATTTATCTCGAAAAAAGAGGTCGGGAAAGGTGGGTTCATTTTTCCATAGCCCTTACAGTTACCGAGATACCCTATAAAAACATCGAAATTTGCCCACCCGGTACAGTGTCCGTCATAAAGTGGGAACCATATGGGATTTTTTTTTTAATAATCGAGCTTGATAAAAACTATTGGTGACAATACTTGACTTTTGCTGCCAAATGACTTCTGCTTCCAAAATAACTTAAAATGCACCAATTCAAAGTTGACAGCTGGCAAGAGTTTTTGTGATTTTCCAAAAAAATTTGAGAAATTCGCCTGAATTGTTAATATTTAGAAAAATGTCACTAATAAATAATGTTCCTAATAAAATGTTACGCCTTTGTGCCGATTTTTAGCGAAATATTTTGATATTCAAAAAATCCTATAGTTTCGAAGTTTTTGATTCACCCCCGTAACTAACTCATCTGAAAATACATATTTAAAACGCTTCAAAGCTGTAAAAAATCAGCCATTGCAGTGCATACTGTGCTAATAATATTCGTAGGTATCATTGGTTTTGAAGGTTATTGATATTCTTAATCGAAAAATAGGTTCTGTCTGGATTATTTTCCAATTTCCAAACACCGATTATTTTTCAACTGTTTTTTTTAGTAAACTTTATTTTGTTCTACAATTTGGCTATCTTAACAAGAAACTACTACTTAAAGATAAAAAACAATAAATAAATCACTTCAAAAAAAGAATTCAACATGCAAAAAATGTCATGAAATGTCATTACAAGCTGCATAAACTTTACATCTCTATACGACGTCCTTCATTTTCCGTGCATATTTGAGTTCGGCGGTTAAATTCCCTGAGAGAATTTAGTAATAACTGCCTAAGAATATTTTTTCCATATTTCTCTTATAACATTTTCTAAATGATCCACATTTTGAAAAGGCCGCCTTTTGTACAATTATTCCTTTAAATATCCCCAAAAGAACAATATCGATTATTGTAGAACTCGTCGAGTGCAACTCAGAACTCCGCCCAGAACTGTTACGAAATCGAAATTGCAATTTTTAGGGCGCGAAATTTGAAAAAATCCGAAAAATTCGACCGTTTTTCGTTAATGACAATCTTTAGGATTATTTGTTGACAGTTGTCGATATCGATTCTTGTAGAACTCGTCGAGCGCTACTCGAACTCCGCTCAGAATTGTTATTATCAAAAATAATTTTTTTCATTAAAAAAAAAAACGGAAAAAAAAATCATAATTTCCAAAAACACCGGAACTATTCTTAACACTTTTAGGAACTCTAGAACTCCCCTTTTTCTACAAATAAAAACCCTCAGAACTCCTTTTTTGCGCAAAAACGGCGCTGCGTGAAGTTAGTGCCGTCAAATCATTTTTTTCGTTTCCTGAGCCTGATTCAGGGGAACTATTGCTATTTTCATGCCAGAACTCTAGAACTACTACTTTTCTACCGGGAACTCATGAAAATTGATCGCTTTAAAAAAAGCGGCGCCAACATCACACAAGTCTCTAACATCTAAAATAAATTTATATATTTGAAATGTATTTTGCCATTTCAATTTTCGTGCCAGAACTCTAGAACTACTCCTTTTCTACCGGGAACTCATGAAAATTTATCGCTTTTAAAAAAAGCGGCGCCAACTTCACACAAGTCTCTAACATCTAAAATAAATTTATATATTTGAAATGTATTTTGCCATTTGAATTTTCGAACCAGAACTTTAGAACTACTCCTTTTCTACCGGGAACTCATGAAAATTGATCGCTTTAAAAAAAAAGCGGCGCCAACTTCACACAAGTCTCTAACATCTAAAATAAATTTAAATATTTTAAATGTATTTTGCCATTTGAATTTTCGTGCCAGAACTCTAGAACTACTCCTTTTCTACCGGCAACTCATGAAAATTGATCGCTTTAAAAAAAAGCGGCGCCAACATCACACAAGTCTCTAACATCTAAAATAAATTTATATATTTGAAACGTATTTTACGTCTTTTTTTTTTTTGTTTTTCAACAGGGATTACCCCTATGGAAACCAAATTTCGCTTTAAATTATGGTCCCTCGTGGCAAAAGGGTTGGGCACTACTGGTCCAGGGGTTAGCCGATACCCTGGCCGGGTTGATTTTCCCGCTGATCTGCAATTGTCTGGTTCAAATCATGAGGATGTTCTCTACGACGCCGACGGGGGATTTTTTACAAAAAAAAAAAAAAAATGATTTGCATAAAACCTATCGCAACCGATCGATCGAGACGAATTTACGGGCGACCGCCTAGCCACACACACAATTTTAGGGCTTTCGTTTCCCGAGATCCCCGCCGTCGCCGGGATCAGGGAATTTCGTGGTGCACCGGGATCTAAACCATTGTACTCCGAGGTATATATATAGCTCGTTTTTGCTCCCTCCCGAGTCTTGCCAGTCACTCAGCGATCGTCAATATTTGCATGCCCGCTGTTTCCCCGGTAAACTCTGATTTCTTATAATATATACTATACGAGACAAGAGACATCTTCGAACGGGAGACGTTTAGCCATTTCCTAATACAAGTACGTATGAGCGGGAGAGGAGGGGCTGGCTTCACGAGAATTGTTTGTGAAAGAAGTTTGGATTATAAAAACTAGAGCTCTGTATTGCTACTGATGACATAGGCGTGCGCTTATTTCAGCAAGTACGATAACCGAAAGTGTCGCTTCTCTCACTCCCGCACCGGAAGAGTCCAACGTATGTTACCAGGCACGGTCAGTGGCGTACGTATGCACGGGCAAGCAATACACGCGTACATAATTTACAACGCGTTTAAAAAATATGGTTTATACTTTAGTTATCACAGAGTTGTACAGTGCCGACCCTGCGTTGTAGCAAATTTTCCGGACCCTACTCATAAGTAGTAGAATGACAGTAAACTAATCAATATGTATCTTTTCTCGTAACCTTCATTATTACTTCCGACGTAATTGTTTGAATTTCCCCAGTTATTCCCTGAGCCATTGATTGTGGCAACCATATATATCTCTGAAATAAACTTTTGGACTTTAAACAGCCGCAGAGGAGGTAATCCAGTGGACTAAGGTCGGGGGATCGCGCAGGCCATTCAGTGACACCAAGCTCACCAATTTCTTCGTCCAACCAATATGTGAAGTCTTGATTTAGTGGATCTCGAACAATACAAACATAATAAGATGACGTTCCATCCTACTGGAACCAGATATCAGGAAGTTATCCTTTTCCTTTATTGCACGAATTATTTAATTATTCAAAAGCTTTGTGACTCTGGGTCCGGTTAAATTTCCATCTAAAAAAATGGCCCTGTGATTCGATTTCTGTAAATACCAACCCGAACGTTCAGTTTTTGATGGTGCTGCATACGCGATTTTTGCATTTAGTGAAGATTCTTTACGAACACTTTACAAACTATTTTAGCACTGTCGCATACTGGGAAAAACTGGTTATTTAGGGAGTGCAAAATTATGTCCGTTCACAATGATAGATAATTTTATATTACATGAGTTGTATATGTATTAAATAAGTATAAAGAAGGATATTAAATTTGTTTGAAATTACTCAGATAGTTTTAGTTAGGAAAAAAAGGGAGTTAATATAATTTAGACAAAAGGGTATCCCACCATAAGTATGGTGAAATGCCCCCTTTTTTTTATTTTCTTCGCACGATGAAAGTGTTTCTTAGGGCTAATTATGAAAGCTAGACCGAATTTTAGGTCCAAAAAATTTTCCTCTCAGCTAGGTATGGAAAAAGCCCCGTTTTTTACGTTTTATTTTTTTACTTGATTTTCAACTGTCGAAAAAATCTGAAAAAATTCATGAGTACAGAAAATATGATTAGTTTTATGTAAATTTTTTTTCAAGCTCATTCAAGGTCATTATGACCTCTAAAAAGATTATTCAAACTTCAAAAATCCCATATCTTTTAACCAAAAAAAAGCTTCAGGCTCAGATTTTTTAATATGTTATATTTTTAACTGTTTTTTTACTACCTCAAATTTTTTCAGATTTTTTTTGAGTGGTGGGTCATGCCCAAAAAGTGCGAAAGATCAATTTTTGTCCGTGAAACGACTTAAAACGGCTTAAAATCATCATTTTATAGTGTCCTGATTTTTTTCTTGCTAAAAAGGACTCAAATGACTTCAAATAATTAAAAAATATGTTCACTAGAAATAGTAAGAAAAAAAATTCCACTTATCGAAACTAGTTTTTATATTTTTTTAATTGTTGAAATAAAGTCATTTGAGTCCTTTTAGTGCAAAAAAAAATCAGGACACTATAAAACGATGATTTTATGCCGTTTTAAGTCGTTTCACGGAAAAAAAATTGATTTTTCGCACTTTTTGGGCATGGCCCCCCACGCAAAAAAATCTGAAAAAAATTGAGGTAGTAAAAAAACAGTTAAAAATATAACATATTGAAAATCTGAGCCTGAAGCTTTTTTTTGGTTAAAAGATATGGGATTTTTAAAGTTTGAATAATTTTTTTTAGAGGTCATAATGACCTTGAATGGGCTTAAAAAAAAATTACATAAAATTAATCATATTTTCTGTACTCATGAATTTTTTTCAGATTTTTTCGACAGTTGAAAATCAAGGAAAAAAATAAAACGTAAAAAAAAACAGGGTTTTTTCCATACCTAGCTGAGAGAATCATTAAAAATCTGAGTCTGAAGCTTTTTTTGGTTAAAAGATATGGGATTTTTAAAGTTTGAATAAATTTTTTAGAGGTCATAATGACCTTGAATGGGCTTTAAAAAAAATTACATAAAATTAATCATATTTTCTGTACTCATGAATTTTTTCAGATTTCTTCGACAGTTGAAAATCAAGGAAAAAAAGAAAACGTAAAAAAAACATGGTTTTTTCCATACCTAGCTGAGAGGAACATTTTTTGGACCTAAAATTCGGTCTACCTTTCATAACTAGCCCTAAGAAACACTTTCATCATTCGAAGAAAATAAAAAAAAGGGGGCATTTCACCATACTTATGGGGGTATACCCATTGCGTCTCCTTTAGATTTATTTTTTATATTTACATTTATTTAAAATAAATTATTTTTATAATTAATTCTGTTCAAAAGAAACAGAATTAAATTACAAGATATATACATATTTAAAGATATGAAAAACCGCGATTTGCTCCCAAAAAATTATCAATTTGAAGTCGCTGATGTTCAACTTTTTTGTGAATCTTACGTAGACTCTGTTCTGAACTGATCTGAACTGAAAGTTTTCATTTCTTCTTCAACGTCATGTTCAAAAATCGATATTTTTATGTTTCCAAAACTTTTTTTAGTACACATGATTGTGGAAATTAATGGATCCAATGTGCATAATAAATTGTCAAAGAAATTTTCGAGGCCATTCTTAGTTTATCGCAATTATTCTCTGCAGCGAACTGTTCCAGAAAAAAAATAAAAAACATTTTCAGCTGCATTTAGCTGCACTCATATTTGGTAAAAAAACAAGAACTATACACCTCATTTTTAATAGTTGTATAAAAATTAACGTGAATACATGCGAATTTCGTAATTCATTAAAAAAAAAACGTAGGAAATTAATTTACACAAACCTTCTTGAAATAATTATTTTAAAATTTCAGAAAAATATATGTTTTGAATATTATATTTTTTTATATTATGTGGATACAGTTATCATAAATATAATCTCATATTAAGCTTTTAAACGTTAGATAGGAAGCGAAAAAAATCATGCCCTATTTTGACATTATGCTCAACCTAACAGTTTCCATCGCTTGCCTTGCTTTCAAATGATCAATTTCAAATGTAAAAATATAGGTTTCAGCGTTTGTGGACATTTATATTGACATTATAAATTATAGCAAAGATCTATCTATATTTCGTTTTTCGACTTTTGTACTCCTCGATTAGCATTTTGCCCCACTGTGCGTCGTAGAATAAGTCACAGATAAACCTATTTACTTTCAGCGAAAGGTCATTTCATAGCCTTGGCACATTGGACATTTTTTGTTAATAATTAAATATTTATAATGAATAACATGTACACACAACAAGACGCACACTCTCGTTTTCGAAACTGAATTATATAAACAAGCTAACGCTGAAAATGAATTCGCGATGAACGAATTTTCCACAAGACCCGAAACTCCAATTCGACGCCTATGTATCGCCGAGACAAATACCTCGCTACAGTTATAACAATAAATTTCAGGGTAAACGCTGAGCCGGAAATTTCGGCAAACTGCGCTTTTACTATTGCCCTTCGATACGAAGTTGAAACGTACGGCTGACGACGTGAATAAAATAAAAGTGCTTCGGTAATTTCGACGATTGTCGGCGGGATCTTCGACAGAAATTGTATCTCGACGAAGAGAATGGGGCGCGGAGGATTTTCGGGATTCCGGGCTCAGGTCAATGAAGTGACCGTGACTAAGCGCGGAGTTAATCCATTGTAAAGGGTTTGACAATATTATTAGGGATAGGGTCGTACGCATAGATGTAGGACAGCCCCGGAATATTTAAAATATGCCCTAATTTAACTCTAGCTAGACGAATATACATATCTACATACGAGGTGGGTAAATTAAGTAGTGAGACTGGCAACGTAGTGCCCGATCTAACAACCTATATTGCGGATACGGGACTTGGAATTGCGGTAGGTTAATATGTATTACGCCTTCAGTACAACTTTGAACTTGGTTTGAGTCATTTGTTTGTTCTTTGTAACCATTTTCGTAAACCGTTTTCTAGTGCGTTTTAAAAATGAGTGACATTAATTTTGACTGACGGTGTGTTATCAGGTTTTGTTTCAAACTTGGACACAGCGTAACGAATACTTTTGCAAAACTTCAACACGCCTACGGACACAGTGTGTTTTTCAATATCCCAGGTCTTCCGATGGTTTAAGGGATTCTCAGAAGGAAGAGAGTCGATTGAATATGAACCCCGTAGCGAAAGGCCTTCATCTTCAAGAACCGATGAAAATGTCTATAGAATACGGGATCTTGTGCGTTCAGATTATCGGTTGACGACAAGAATGATCGGGGAAGAGTTCATTTTGAATCATACCAGCTGCCAGGTATTCGAACTTTGGGGCTATAACAATAGAACCAAAAGAAGTGACAGACGCTCCATTAGAAACTGTCCTTAAATTTCTTAAGGAAACAGGACTAATAGAATGACTAGACTATGGGGGCACAATAAGCATCGCTTAAGTGCACAGGGCATGTACCTACCCCATACGTAATCGTAATCATACCACTGTTCATCATATTTTGACTAACGAATTGGGGATGAGAAAAATCTGCGCCAAAATGTTCCAATGTCCAAAAAAGCCTTTCGCAGGAACGCAGTGGTCTTGACTTTTTTGGAATCGTTTGAAAATGATCCTCGTTTTATGGAACGTGTCATTCCTGGTGATAAGACTTGGGTGTTTGAGTACGACCCAGAAACCAAGCACCAAAGCATGGAATGGCACACTTCAAGCTCCCCAAGACTCAAAAAAGCAAGAATGAGCAAGTCGAAGACCAAATGCATGCTGATTTGCTTTTTCGATAGCCAGAGAATTGTCCACAAAGAGTTTGTGCGCCCAGGCCAAACAGTAAGTCGACACTTTTTACAGAGAGGTTCTTAAAAAACTTCGAAATGGTGAGACCAAACATCAATAACAACTAGATGCTGCATCACGACAATGCGCCTTGTCACACAGCCATTTCAATAAACAAGTTTTTAGCCAGTAAAAACATTCATGTGGCTCTTCAGCCTCATTATTCGCCTGACTTGAGTCCTTGTGACTTTTTTCTCTCCCCGAGATTGAAAAATTACCACAAAATGGACATATTTTTGGGACCATAGAAAACATTCAAACAGCTGTAACCGACCAGCTGAAGGCTATTCCAGTATATGAGTTCCAGCACTGCTATGGTGGTGAAATGGGATTTATTTTTTTTGTATTATTAAATCAGAGGTAATGATAAATACTCTACAGACAGCAATATGAGGATTGTTTTTAATGCTCATAGAGCGACTAAATTTTTTGCCAAAAATGGGCACCCCACTTCATCCCAAATACGATATAACAGAGTATGTATTTAACTCTAAAGATTTTGGAGATAATCGTAAATAAAAAAGTATAAACCATAAAGTAAAAATTGTAGTGTCTATTCTGTATTTATACCTAAATGGCGAATAAATGGTGAAAAGTGGATTACATTACACAATAAACTTATTCTTTAAAAAAATGCTAATCTGAAAGCTAATCTAAAATCTAATACGAAATGATTTTTGTCAAAACAATATCTTGAACAGCCAAATAAATTAATTAACTCACTTAAATAAAATACTTAAATCATATCAGTTAAAATGAAATATTTAAATCACACTAATTTTCACCTTCAGTCATTATAACAATAAGAAAAGATTTAACAGTTTTAATAATACGAACATTTTTGGGTAATAGTGTAATCTATTACCCAAATGGCAATACAACCTCGATAATACGAACTTATTATTACAAAGAGTTCGAATTAACAAAAAAAAGAATTATTTTTTATAATAAACAGAACTACATACATATTTATCCATGAGTTTCATTTCTTAAACAAAACAAGAACACAAAAAATACTCTTCTCAAAGTATCCAGTGTCCGCCGTAAAGTTGGAACCATATGGGATTTTTGTTTTAATAATAGAGTTTGAAAAAACTTTTGGTGGCATTCACTTCTGCTTCGAAAATAACTTAAAATGCACCAATGCAAAGTTAACAGCTAACATCTGGCAACTGTCAAATTTGTGATTTTCCAAAAAAGCTTTAGAAAATTCACTAAATCATTAATATTTCGAAAGATGTCACTAAGAAATTATGTTCCTAATGACATTTTACGCCTATATGCCGATTTTGAGCGAAACATTTTGATATCTATAAAAGTTTATATTTTTCGAAATTTTTTATACACTCCCGTAACTAATTGATCTGAAAACATCTAAAACACTTCAAAGCAATATAAAGTCTGCCACAGTACGCATTGCAATCAATGCATACTGTGATAATAATATTTGTAGATATCGTTGGGTTTGAAGATTATCGACATTCTTAATAGAAAAAAGGTACTGGATTATTTTCCAATTACCAAAAAAATCACCCACTGTTTTTTAACTGCTTTTTTTAGTAATTTGGTGTTAAAATAGCTGAATTGTAATTGAAACCATTTTTGTACTATAAAAATAAAATTTAATAAAAAACGGTGGAAAAAAAATGTGTTATTTTTTTAAAAATCGGACAATAATCCAGACAGTACATTTTTTTCGATTAAGAATATCAATAGTCTTCAAAACCAACGATACCTACGAATATTATTAGCACAGTATGTATTGCAATGGCAGACTTTATACTGCTTTGAAGCGTTTTAAATGTGTTCAGATCAGTTACGGGAGTGAAAATATACATTTTTTTGTTCGCAAAATGTTTCCCTCATAGGCATAAAATGCCACGAGGAATATAATTTCTTAGTGACGTATTTCGAAATATTAACAATTTAGGCCATTCAAAGATTTTTTTGAAAAATCACAAATTTGACATTTTATCTATTTTAATTTGAGTTTTTAAGTTATTTTTTGAAGCAGAGGTGATTGTCGCCAAAAGTTTTTATCAATCCTAATATTAAAAAAAATCCCATATGGTTCCAACTGTATGGCGGACACTATATAAATACATTTTTTGGTTTACCTGAAGAGGCTTCTAAAAGTGCGGCAGAAAATGCAATACTCAACCCTAGGGGAGTTTAATGGAAAAGTTGGCTATAAGACAAATAATGTTTAGTTTTTGTGTCTTATACCATTGTAAAGCAAATTATAGTATACTTAAAATTATGGTATAGTTAAAATCCCTAAGAAGAATTAAAACAGTACGATGTTCGGGTAATCAAGGTTTGTTTGGATTGTGGCTTGTGCGCCCACTGTTCGGATGAGCGCAGGTTCAAACTAACGCATGTTCGGATTATCAAAGTTGTTCTTTATAAAAAAGATGGACCATCTCTCTCGATGTTACCTCATAGAATGTCATTGCAATACTTTGTACGGAAAAAGAATAGCTTTTAAATTCTACGGAATAGAGAATATTACCGCGAAAAAATCCGAATCATTATCAATCAAACGGCGCGTCAGGGGCTAACGAAAATTCCAACACGGCCGGTTCGCAGACACCAGCTCGAATATCCGGCGTCGTTTAATACACGTGACATCATTACCGGCAGCCGAATTGTAATTTGTAAGCGACCGAGAGCGCGGGAGGGAGAGAGAGGGACAGAGAAAGTCCTGCAGTTGGTCCATCGTATTCCAGCAGAAACAAATGGATTCGAAAGTGATTCCATTTTCTGTGCCATTAGTCGCCGACTGCCGACGCCAAAAACTCAGCGGCTAAGCGCGAAATAAAACTCGAAGAATTTTCGAATCAGGCTTCCTCTTCGGCGTCCCGTCCCTCACCGCCACCGCCGCCACCGCCGCCTCCGCCGCGCGCGAGGAGCTGGCGTCCCGCTAGTAGGAGACGCGACCCCAAGCGGTTAATATTATTTTGATTATGCGCTTAAAAGTAAATCGAGAGGGTATTAAAAAGACAAATAAAATCCGACGCAACATTGTTGAGTTTACGACGACGGAATGCCGGATTTTTAATGAATACACGTCACAGTGTGCTTGAAGGTGGAAAAATTATCGTGAAAATGAGTCCAAAATCGGTTTGCGCAGGCTGATTCCAGATAAAAAGTAGATTCAAAATTTATAAAATTTAAAATCGTAGCTGATCCCTTTTCGCATTTTATCGACATTTTTTTATTTCAACCCTTTGCAATACAGTAACTCCGTATACATCAACTTTTTCTTCGAGCACTTTTAGTAAAAAAAAAACTATCGTTAATAAGTTTAGATTATGTTGTAAACACAGTTTTCTAATTAAAAAAATTACTCGACAATATTTCATAACTAAAAATTAAATTGTATTTGTTGTAAAACACTTGGAAATAACCAAGAAACAAAAACGTTTAATTAAAATTTAATTATCCTTTTACTTGTAAGTGTTTTAATGTTTATGCATTTTTTTCATTTCCGACAAAATAATTTACTTGGATTACACTCTTTGCCGCTAGGTGGCTACTTATATTTTGTTTCCAAACACAAAGTGTAAAAATTATATACCTAGTATGCCCTTTTCCAGAACCAAAAAATAAAAAAAATGTCATTTGTTTTTTAACAGTTTTAACAACATAGGTTATATAACATGCAACTGTTATATAACAGCTGCATATAAATATTTTGTGATGTACGAGTATCCTTTGGTAATATGACATATGTATAATTAGACATTTTCTGAAATGGTCTTTGAAATTTACCCTTGTTAGCATCAAGTAGTGTGAGAGAACAAGTTGTACATATACTTAAAGGATACTTTTCATTTTTTAGATCAAAGTCCTCAAATATAAATTTTTTAATCGGAAAGAAATTATAAGAGGGGCCTTTTTCTCACAAAGGATTTGTGAGAAGAAAGCCTCCCTTTTATCATTTCTTTCCGATTGAAAAATGAACTCACATTTTGCCATACTCCAAAGAATAAATTTTTAATCGATTTTTCAGTGTTTTCAGTTATGAAATTTTTTTTATTAAAATATATTTTTTTCCGCATGGAGCACATATCTTTTTTCGATTATCCTCGTGAGAGGATTTATTTCTCCATGGCTCATTTGAAATCGTTATATTTTGACAGACTTTTAACCATTGATTTTTTTTGGTTCTGGAAAAGGGTGTACTATATACTTTAATGAAACGTTTTTGTTTATATGTATGGCTACTAGGCAATGGAAAGTCGGATACATATTTGGCAAAAAACGTCTAAAGTAAATATTATCGACCACGTTCCACGCAAGACGACATGCGCAAAATAGTTTGCACAAATTACACCAGAATTCCTCTTTTCTAACCGTACCAGGTATATTTTTTATGGATATTCGAATCTAAATGTCCTTTTCACTCTTGGCGATCACGAAATATATATCGACAATTGCAAGGAATATATAATCTAAAGTAATAAGTAATCTAAAACAGTCTATTGTAAAATCCTTATAATTTTCAATCATATTTTTAAGTATATTCACAAATGATAACGACTGTGCCATTGCAGAAATTCACACAAAATCAGCTAATATGTAAATACAATACACGAACGAGTTAGTCACTGGCGAAAAAAAATTGTTTTCAATGCGGCAGTCGACCCGTTTACACCTCCGGCAGGTCGGTATCGGAATAGCTCGCCGTCTTACGGAGAAAGTGTATTACGAAGTCCCAGGTTCCCCCCGAAGATTTCGTTCAGGATAACATTCTACTCACGGACAGTGGCGTGGGTATACAGGGGCAAAATATGCACATAAAAAATAGGGTTTATACTTTAATTATCATAAAGTTGTATAGTGTAAGTTGTATAGTTCTGCGTGACAGCACACTTTCCCAGGTTTTGGTTATGATGTTTGTTTCTGACTTTATATGCTAATATTGAGAATATATTAACGTTTCAAATGTATACAAACCTAAACGAACATCTGACGGTGAAGCGCCGAAGGCACGTTAATTTTTAAACTTCATAAACCTACAAAAAATCCGTCTGGAAATCTCTTTGAACGAACCGAAAATCTGTAGTTTTAATCGCGATTTTTAAAATTCCTTTCAAACAAAGTTGAATTAAAAAACTTCTGCGTAATTTGCGAGTAATCTGATTAGCTTGTTTTATAGAAATTGTAAGCAAAATCTGTCAGGCTTTGTCGACAGTTGGTCTTTCCGCCAGCGATATCGCAATTTTCTTTATACCACGTTATTCGGCATAACAAAGTAATGTAAATGCAAAGCAAAGAATGTAAATGTTAAACATTTTAACGACCTTAAGACCTTTACAACTAATGTCATCTGTGTGAACTATAGGAACGATATGACCTTTGTTACCTACTCATGTATGACCCATATGACCTTTTTAAGACATGGCTTTTGTGACCCGATGACCTACATTGATATTATTGTAAAAGTGAGAGTAGAGGTTTATTAATTATGTAGGTTTATTAACTTTTTCCCCTTCAACAAAGTGTAAATCGAGGAATCCCCACCCTATTACGCTAAAAATCCTTCAATTTACAGGTCACTGAAGTTCCGAACGTTCATTTGAACGAAAAAATTAAATCGTAATACCACGCTAATTGACGCGTATATGAAGTATAGGGATCATATCTTGACGCTTGCAAAAAATTACAATGTTTGTTGGTCATCGGAAACCACCCCAATGGCAACCCCTACAGCCAAGTAATTTCTGCACGAGAAACCACAACACAGACCACGCTGGTTTCTTGCAAAACATTATTACTTATTAGGTCGTGATTTTTAAAAACCTATTCCCGATTGTTGTCGCCATCGGAAACCACCCCATCGACTACCACCGAAGTTAAGTAATTTATACACCGAAAACCCAAGACTCAGACCACGCTGGTTTCTTTGCAAAACATTATTAAATATTAAGTCGTGATTATTAAAACCACCCTGGTTTACAATGCCATCGGAAACATCCCACCCATCGACTACCACCGAAGTTAAGTAATTTATACACGAGAAACCGCTGGTTTCTCTGGAAGAAATTAATATATATTAAATCACGATTTTCAAAAACTATCCCTGAGTTCTGTCGCCATCGGCAACCATCCCATCGACTACCCTCATATTTCAGCGTTTTCTCCACGAGAATCCAAAGCACAGCCACTCCAGTTCCTCCGTACAAAATTGTTCATTATTATATCATGATTTATTAATTAACAATCTACAGCTATGTGAGTAAGAAGGCAAAATACAATGGGGGTTGCGTAGTATCCCAAGGGCATTGTTTGCAACACTGTAGCCCCAGTGTCAACCAGCCTTCGGCACAGTAGCTTCTACCTTGGCCTAGGAAGCTGGTCCGCGGTGGGGCCTTAGTCCCCCTGAAGTGATGATGTTACATCACTTAATGTTTAATAATCTTTTGCAAAGAAACCAGCGTGGTCAGGGTCTTGGTTTCTCGTGTATAAATTACTTAAATTCGGTGGTAGTCGATGGGGTGGTTTCCGATGGCGACAACAATCGGGAATAAAAGTTTTAATAATCACGACTTAATATTTAATAATGTTTTGCAAAGAAACCAGCGTGGTCTGGGTCTTGGTTTCTCGTGTATAAATTACTTAACTTCGGTGGTAGTCGATGGGTGGTTTCCGATGGCGACAACAATCGGGAATAAGTTTTAATAATCACGACTTAATATTTAATAATGTTTTGCAAAGAATCCAGCGTGGTCTGGGTCTTGGTTTCTCGTGTATAAATTACTTAACTTCGGTGGTAGTCGATGGGGTGGTTTCCGATGGCGACAACAATCGGGAATAGCTTTTAAAAATCATGACATAATATGTAATAAGCCTTTGCAGAGAAACCAGCGTGGTCTGGGTATCGTGTATAAATTACTTAACTTCGGTGGTAGTCGATGGGGTGGTTTCCGATGGCGACAACAATCGGGAATAGGTTTTAAAATCATGACATAATATGTAATAATGTTTTGCAGAGAAACCAGCGTGGTCTGGGTATCGTGTATAAATTACTTAACTTCGGTGGTAGTTGATGGGGTGGTTTCCGATGGCGACAACAATCGGGAATAAGTTTTAATAATCACGACTTAATATTTAATAATCGTTTTGCAAAGAAGAACCAGCGTGGTCTGGGTCTTGGTTTCTCGTGTATAAATTACTTAACTTCGGTGGTAGTCGATGGGGGTGGTTTCCGATGGCGACAACAATCGGGAATAGGTTTTAAAAATCACGACCTAATAAGTAATAATGTTTTGCAGAGAAACCAGCGTGGTCTGCGTTGTGGTTTCTCGTGCAGAAATTACTACTTGGCTGTAGGGGTTACCATTGGGGTGGTTTCCGATGACCAACGAACATTGTAATTTTTTGCAAGCGTCAAGATATGATCCCTATACTTCATATACGCGTCAATTAGCGTGGTATTACGATTAAATTTTTTTCGTTCAAATGAACGTTCGGAACTTCAGTGACCTCCAATTTACAGACTGTGTCGTATATGTGTGTATCAAATTTGAAGTACATACATATCTTGTATCGTTTGCGAATTACCTTGCAGACAAAAAAAAAGAAATAATAACCCCATTTATCCCCCTCTTGTAACTAATTAAACTTAACATAAACTGATTAATTGGAGGTCTCGTCGTGGTAGATAAGTGTGTTTAAAATTTCGAGTTGATATATCAAAATGTTCTCGAGTTATTGTGTACATAAGAAAGAAAACAGACCAACAGACAGACATGATGTTTCAGAACATATTAGGCCTGTTTAGGCAATAAAGGTATTAAAAAAACATGAAACTAAAAAAATCAAAACCAACATACACTCGTGGATGTGGAAGTGATAATGTAAAACAACAAACAAAAAAACTACTCTGATTATGATTATTCTTCCATTATATACAAATGTACAGACTAATAAAACAATGTGTAAGCATTAATACATAAAAAAAAACTCGTTTCGCTTAATAAACAAATAGCAAAGCATAAACATTTTATTTTATTACCTTTTCCCCTTCCGTCTTCCTCTAAAATCCTCTAAAATGTTTCCCTTCCTTCCGCTAACACATACAAATTTTAAAATTAAACGTAAGAAAATACGTAATTTTAAAAACACATTTTGCGGAACAGTTCATTAAAAATAAACACAAAAAAGAACACATCACTAATTTAAACTAAACGAAAGAATGTACCTACACGTAATTTTAAAACAAGTTTCCAGAACAATTCATTCAAAATTATCACGCATGCCGCGTTCTTAATTTACTGAGCGGGCAAAAGAGACGACAGATTACGGCAATAACTGCGATTTTCCGCGTCAGTTTTCTTTTGTTATTCGTGCGTCGATAAGGAGTTTTGTGGCAGTAAAACAGGTCCCGTACTCCAGTGTCTGCATATATTCACGTTCACTTGATTCGCATTATTTTACAAACAAATTACTTGATAGTGGAGTGCCGTAATGTTTATACATACCTCGGAATCCAGGGCCTTTGAATGGAATGGAACATTTTGGAATGTGTTTTTAATAGTATATATAGAATGTTAAAGGATTTATTTTTTTCGATTTGAATTTTTAATTATTACAATAAATGATTATTAATTTTCGGAGTTTTCATTCATTTTATTTGAAAAACTCGAATTTATTTCTTCTCCTAAAATGTTTTTTGATTTTTATATAATGAAATAATAATTACATATATATTTTTTAAATCTTGTTTTTATTTCTATTAATACAGTATATTTTACCAATTGATTTAAATCTTTGGTCCGAAATATATAGGATTTAGAATTATTTGCCTTATAATTTTTTTTTAACTTGGTATTTTTTTGTGAAATAATTATAAATTAACATTAAAGTTACTATACAAATATCATTTGTTGTGTATAAAACTTAAATCTTTACTGTAAACATTTTGTTTTTCATATCCCCTCATTTTTTAAATAATTTTTTGTTTTAAATTGTTGTTATAAAGATCGACAAATTTTGATACTTTAACTTGTTTCGGCTTGTAATAATATTATCGAAAAGGTTTTACCAAAATTCATTCAAATGCACTGGATTTGATTTTGGAAGGCATTTGATTTAGATTTATCTGATTTCAATTCAGTGTTGAGTAAATTTAAGATTTTAACGAAGACAAATGTGGAATTTTTTGGACATTTCTAGTCTTTAAGAAATTAATATCACAGAGTTTTTCTTATTTATGAAAAGAATCTGATACAATTTTGTATTTTTAAGACTATTAAAAATTATTCAGTTCCATGTTTTTCATCAGAAGTTCCATGTTTTCTTCAGATTTCAAGGGCATCGGTTGAATAAATAATTTTGCAAGACATTTGTTTACAGAAATTAAGTTATATATGTAGGTGATTTTAAATACTAACTGGTACATACATATGTATCTATTACCTAGTATTACTCATACAATATTGATTTTTTTAATACAATACCCGAGACAACACCTATGTATATACATAGTGTATTTCCATTCAGCATAGATTATATTCTGAAATGTTTATGAAAATAAAATGATGGTTTATGGTTTATATAGTAACAAAGTGTAGCTTATAAAGTTTTTTCCTTAATTTTCCTTCCTTGATCATTTCATTCATTTTTAAGAGAATTTAATTAGTAATTGAATGAATCCAACACCTTTTTTAAAATTTGTGTCTAGAAATACGAGGTGTGTATATTAAGTAAGAGACTGGTTTTTAATTTTTTTATTCGAAGAAGAAATATAATTAAAATTCAGTATTGTCTCCTTCAAAATAACTTCCTTGGGGAGCCACATAGTGCTGAGACGATTCTTCCATTCCTCATAGCAGTGCTAGAACTCATATATGGAATAACCATCCAGCTTGTCGGTTACAGCCGTTTGACTGTTTTCTATGGTCCCTTGAGGTTATTTTCCAATCTCGGGAAGAGGAAGGAAGTCACAAGGACTCAAGTCAGTCGAATAAGGAGTCTGAGGAGCCACATGAATGTTTTTACTGGCTAAAAACTCGTTTACTGAAATGGCTGTGTGACAAGGCGCATTGTCAGGCACTTCCACTCCTACAATTGCAAGTACGGAACTTTGTTGACGGCGTTGCATTTCTCTCGACTTCTGAGACAATACTAAGTACCCATTTACCCCAGTTATGCAATATTAGTACATTAGAGAAACGTAATAGTCTTACATCTTTATACCTGCAGCCCCCACTACCTATTGGTGTTAAGGGCTGCTACTTGAATCACTTGTTACTTAACCCCAAGAGGTTATATACTACTACGTACACAGCACCCGGATTTTGTAAAATAGCACATAAATTGTTATTTATTCATCAAAATTTTTTTTGTCCCCTTCAAGGTAGGCTCCATCAAGTGAAATACAGCTATACCAACGTTTAACCCAATCCTCCATACACCGCTCATAGGTCGCCGAAGGTATCGCCTTCAGCTCCTTCAGCGAACTTTGTTTGATGGCCTCTATCGTTTCAGAGCGGCGACCCCGTAGTGGCAATTTTAGTTTTGGATATAAAAAAGATGACGCGGAGCCATAACCGGTGCATACGGGGGTTGGGCGATCGTATTTATTGAGTTTTTTGACCTTATATTCGATCACAATCGTAGTTGAGGTGAGATAACTGAAGGTGAGGGAAGAACTTTCCTTCCACAATTCCGGCCGTTACCGACGGATACTTTCGCACAAATTCCGAGAGAATACTCCTTATTGATGTCTGTCCTTCCGGGAGGAATTTGGAATGTACATACCATGCCTGGATAATAAAAAAAAAAACGTCAGCATCACCTTCACTTTCGACCGACTTTGGCGCGGTTTTTTTGGTTTCGGCTCATCATCATAGCACCATTCCGATGATTGACAACTCGTTTGCATGCCGTACTCGCAGATCCATGTTTCGCCTCCAGTTATGATGCGTTTCATGAAGTTTGGTGCGCTATCGGCTCTGGAAATCATGTCAAGAGCAACCTGCTTCCGATGTTCTTTTTGAGGAACATTCTGCTCTTTCGGAACCAGTCTAGCAACGACGCGTTTCATGCCCAAAATATTACTCAAAACACCATGAACTAACAGAAATGTCACCTCTTTATCCAACTCTCATGTGACGAGTTTCAAGCACTAACGTTTTGATTTTGTTGATGTTATCGGCTGTCGTAGAGGTCGATAGCTGACCGGAGCGAGGCAAACCTTCGACGATTTCACGGCCCGCTTTAAACTTCTTATACCACTTGTAAGCATGTGTTTTGGACATACATGAATCACCAAAGGCCTTATTTAACATTTTCAAAGAACGGCACACGAAATTTCGTTTGCGGCACAAAATTTTAAATGAACGCGTTGTTCCACTATTTTTTCCATTATACAATTCGCCGAGCACATTGAAGTCGTCTATTACTAACAGCTGTTGTAAACATACTGAGCGACAGATCGCGCTTTAAACAAGTTTGGTAATTGGTTTGGTGCAATGTCCTGTGAGGAGGCCTACAACAGCTCTTATCTGAATCCTATTCATTTTTAATAGTTCCTCAGTTCTTTCCTCACATATTCCTTTAATAAACATTTTCCGTGTCTTTGCCTACAATAGAGTTCCAGTATCCATTTTGTCTATTTATGACCCATTCTCCTATTCGACCCCTTACTATACTCTTGGTACTCCCAGGGGCCGGTTCTGGGCCAGTAAATGGAGTAGACGATCCTTCCCTCGCTAACTCGTCTGCTTTTTCGTTGCCTTCGATTCCTGTATGTCCTGGTACCTTTTTTAAGCGGTTCATTTAAATCAAAATTTCATGGTACTTTTTGTACGTAATTTATACCATTAATAATCCCATTTCCATTCCTTTTCCTTGGTGTTGCAATTTTCATTCACAGCAGTTTATTTCGAAAATACCTGGAATTTAAGGGAAAGAAAAATACATCAACCTTCCGCATTAGTAAATATATCCCTCTACCTGAGGGTAACGTCGAGAACCCGACATTAACCCTTGGCGGAAAACCGATCCTCGAAATCCATCAGTCCCCCTATCGCATGACTTGATGTGGACCTGAAACATTTAAGCACTTAATGCGATTAAAAGGCAACTTTTCAAGTCGTGTGTGCCCCAAATGCGATCAACATCCCGCCCCGGCATTGCTCAAATCTGATGCCTAAATAGCTCCAATATTTGATGTTATTAGTATTAAACGTTCGGGTAAGCATTAGTTCGGCGGAGCTTTTACCCCGGTCCGGACCCTTTGGGAATAATTTCAGTTAATCTCGACTTGCCAATACTAACGGGGGATCCATTAAATAATTGGCGCTGGCTAGATGTGTCGGTCGGGGGATCGACTACCCGAAGCCCGAAGATAAAGGTCAAGGAAAAAAATTATCGGCACGTCAAATAATAAGATACAATTGAGTATTGCATATAAAGTGCTGGCCACTTGAACTTACATGGAGACTTTTAGGCAAAATTTAAGTTCAATATTTTTAACAGGAATGTAAATTTTTGAACGCGGCTTGCACATTTTAAGAGCTAGTTTTTTCGGATTAAGCTGCATGACGTATATTTATCGTAGGATCGTTGCAATATGGTTCGTTACTAAGGTAACATCAATATCTCTAGACGTTTTTGTCAGTTTTTGGATTAAGGTCCTTAGGCTTTGTACACACTACTCAACATAAAATTTGGGTAGCAAAATTTTTAAAATGTTATAACTTGACATTGGATTGACGGTTCTTGACGATTTTTGCGGATTTGGAATCTTTATTTCACGTAGATTTTTTCTGGTCTAAGCATTTTATTTGAGGGTTGAAATTTACACATTATACCGGGTCGATAATAAACAAAAACGTAGAGTACGACGCGCTCTAAGGTTTGGCATTATTTAAGTTTTTGTAAAAAATAAATTCTCACCTCAAGTTGTTTTTATTTAACTTTCTTCTCATTGTTCTGTCCGAAACTCTCACTCCAGTTTGTTGTCTTAAAGAGTCATTTAGTTTTCTAGAGTTCTTTGTTCTATTTTGCATAGTTTCTCTCATTAAAATTCTTTCGGTTTTTTGGTTTATTTTTTCTTTTGTATGTCCACCCCCATGCCCATAATTATGATCACCAGTAGTTTCAACGTGGCGCTTCAAATTATAAATTGTCTTTCGGCTGACATTGTAAATGTGCCAATTTGCTCTTTTGATATTCCTTCGTTAAGAAGTCGAATGCAATTTTCCCTTTCTGCCGTGGTTAAACGCCTCATATTAATCAAAATTCACAAAATTATAACATTGAAATGTGTCAGATTATTTCTAGAATAATGTTAGTTTTTAATTCCATAGAAACAAATTTGTTTTTCCAATGCCTACTTTGAAATTGACGCGTCGCGTAGAAATTACACCCGATCATAATTATGGGCATGAGGGTGGACAAAGAAACTGGAATTTCTTCTGTAAAACTGAATGATTCTTTGAGACAACAAACTGGGATGTGAGTTTCGACAGAAGAGTGAGAAGAAAGTTAAATAAAAACAACTTCAGGTGAGAATTTATTTTTACAAAAACTTAAATAATGCCAAACCTTAGAGCGCGTCGTACCCTACGTTTTTGTTTATTATCGACCCGGTATAATGTTAAATTTCAACCCCTCAAATAAAATGCTTAGACCAGAGAAAATCTTCGTGAAATAAAGATTCCAAATCCGCAAAAATCATCAAGAACGGTCAATCCAATATCAAGTTATAGCATTTTAAAAATTTTGCTACCCAAATTTTATGTTGAGTAGTGTGTACAAAGCATAAGGGCCTTAATCCAAAAACTGACAAAAACGTCTAGAGATATTGATTTTACCTTATAACGAACCATATTGCAACGATCAAAAAAATTTGCGGAAATTTCACTCATACAAACTTTGTGATTTTTTGTATGACTTCATTGATCACCCCCGTATATAATAAACCTATGATCCTACTATAAATATACGTCATGCAGCTTAATCCGAAAAAACTAGCTCTTAAAATTTGCAAGCCGCGTTCAAAAATTTGCATTCCTGTTAAAAATATTGAACTTTAAATTTTGCCTAAAAGTCTCTATGTGTAAGTTCGAGTGGCCAGCAGCTTAGATACAATTGAGTTAGAAAACATATAACATTTTTTCAAAACAACTACTTCTCTATCTGGCTGTCACGCTAGAAATTGAATTACATGGACAATATAAACACATTTGGTTCAACACAACTGATACAATAATCCAAATTTTTAATTTTTGTGTCTTTTGCGAGAATTCAAAGTAAATAAATGAAACACACCAACACACATCCCAAAGTTAAAAGTTTATTGCTATTATTGAAAACTCTTTAGGAGTGCAACTGTGAATGAATAAGAACTTGTTGGAGTGCAAGCCCAATTCTGAATGGCTGTATTTCAATGAATACGAGGTGTGGCTATTAAATAACCAAACTGTTGTCATAACACTTTTTATTCGTTACCAATTACAGTAGTAACTTTTTCGCCTTCAATGTACTCCCCCTTGGCGATCTCTACATCGCTCTATACGACTTTTCCATTGTTGAAAGCATTACTGAAGTCCGTTTCTATCAGCTGTTCAAGCCTGGATCAGTGTCAATGTTGCTTAGAATGTCAGCGCAAATGTTCATTCTTGATTGCTTTTTCTCGGGAGGAAAAAAGTGAGGAGTTTTGGCAGCATTTTTGCTGAACTTTGCACATGTTGAACGATTCATGCAAAATCTGGCGAACACATTCTTTGTCGATTTCGTTATTTCAGCAAGCCCTTAGATGCTTAGACGGCTCGTCGCAGATTAATTTACCAATTTTTTCAATGTTTTCGTTCGTTTTTTGAAGTTGAGGGCCGCCCGGACGCGGATCGTCTTCGGTCGTTTCACGTCCCTCTTTAAACCGTTTGAACCATTTTAAAAACTTTGTGTGGGATAAATATTCATTTCCGTACACTTACTTTAACATTGCACAAGCTTTTGTAAAAATTTTCCCCAATTTAACAAGAAAATTGAGATTAACCCGTTGCTTTATCTGAACCCTTAACATTTTGACACTTTTCGACGCGTCACTGGTGCGTAGACTAATTCAAACGACTGATAGACTCAAACTGAGCTGACCCACTGGCTTGTCCAGCGTGCTCAGGGTGGGGAAAATATCACCAGACACAGTTCTGTTCAAACTTGTCGCGGCACGCTCGCAGTGCACTGGTACAAGCACTAGTTCGTTTATTTTAATAGCCACACCTCGTAATTGATTGCATATTAACTTGCATAAAATCTTATCTCTTATAACAATAATATTGGCAATAGTGTCCGCTAAGGTTTGAACATGATGCATATCCTTAAATCAATAGTATGATCTTATTTTTATCCGTTACCATAACGTTTTCGTTCATAAAAATCTGTACTACCCAAATAAATATATAGGTTTGTAGTGAAATATGTAAGTTTGAAGTAGAGCTAATCGGTATTTATAATTTTGTTTATCTTCCTATAAAGAGCAAAAATCAATAAAACCGGAAAAGATGCGAAGTATTCATTAAAAAACAAGCTACCAAAATTTTGACATATGTTCAGATCTTCTGGATCTAGTTTAACATACGGATTGTTTCGTAAAAAATTCCGATGTTTCGCATTATTTGCATTTTCAACCTGTATATCATGTACCCACTGTTTAGTATTCTCTAAATTATTGTCAGTAGTACAATTCGGAAAGAATTTTCCAGTGTTGCCACGCACATTAAAATATTTTATAGTATTGATTAAATTATAGCAATTCAGAATTGTTGGCCTGAAATTTGCAAGAGTTCACCCGTTTGACGAGCAGCTTATATTCATTGACTATGTATGTAGAATCAATGATGAGATAAGATCACAGTTAGAATACACGTACAATAAACGTCACATAAAACTTTTATGTAAGTCTACCTCGTAATTATTTCATCTTGTATTCTGTAGGGTGTTTCAAAATTCACTACAAAGATTTTTAAATGCGTATATTTGGGACCAAGACTTTTTTCTATAAACGTGTGACGTAAAATGCATCCCATTCGAGCTACAACCACCGTAAGTTGCGCGACAAAAATATATAGATTATTTTGAACTGTGACTATAGTTACATATCAAATCTCCTGGAAATTTGCAAACCCCTTTTTGTTTTGGCGCTGTATTCATTTTTTGCCTTAAAAATGGCTAACCTAATATTAGGGTTGATTAAGGGATCCACACATTTGATGACCGGAATTTTATATTTTCAGCAGGAAATTTTAAAATTAAATAAGACAGTCTAATCGGGCATGATAACATGTAAAATGTTGGTCTCTTGCATTTTCTTGATACAACTAAACGTTTTCGAGAAAATTGATTGTGCAGAAAGGTGAGCGAAGAAACCAATTTAGCGTAAAAAGTGTAGACGGTCTCAGCCCCCTCCCCCTAAAAGTTACTTACCGCAATTTCTGTGGTGAACATGAATAAAGCGTCTAAATAAACAGGGGCACGGAAATTAGGATAATGAGTAAAAATTCAAAATAACCGACTTTTTACGCGCAAATTAGGTACGATGGCTGTAGTTCGGATGGGGTGCATTTAGGGTACGTGTTTATGAAAAAAATTATTTTGACCTCAAAAACACGCCCTTAAAATATCTGTTGGGAATTTTGAAACCATGTAAAATAACCTTTGGTATTAAGGCGAATTAGTTTCTCACAAATACTAACGTCGGTCCGAGAGGCCAAAAATAAACAAATATTTATTTTTTTCTTCCTATTCTAAGATAATAGACAAATTAGAAAAATATGTTTCCCAGATACTAAAGTAATTGAGGTGGCGGTTTTTTGGGGCATTTAAAAAAACTATTTCAATATTACCTTTTATTTCATAACATAAAAAATAAAAAAAGTGTACTCAAAAACTGTGAGATATGTAAGTGAGACATGTTATAACAACAATATTTCATATCTGGTTTCCCAGTTGAAGGATCAAGGTCATCGTCAAAATGCATGCTTGACAACATCAAAACGTTTTTGTTTTTTCTTTGTATGTATGAACAAAGAGTTAATTTATCTTGATACCCAAACATACTCGTCTTTTCTGGCCGTTTTATAGTTGTGAATTCAAGGGGAATTTGGGGCTTATTTTTGCGAAGAGTACCGATCATTATCAGCTGATGTTCATGTAAGAGTTTAGCTGCCAAGTCAATAGAAGTGAAGAAGTTGTCCACAGTAACATTTCGTCGTCTTCCCCATATTGGTTCACAGAGTACGTGGAACTAATGCCATGTTCGACCTATCGATAGCATGGTTGTTGTTGTCGACCAATATATGTCGACAATTTTGATGCTATATTTATAGCATCTGCCAAAGAATACATTTTAATTCCGTAGCGGTTAGGTTTGCTGGGTATGTAGACGCGGAAGCTACACCTACAACGGAAGGTTTGCAACATTTCATCTACCGTGGTATAGTGTTAGAGTGAATAATATTTAGGCAGGTTCGAATTAAATTCTTCAAAATATTCACGAATAGCAGCCAGCTTATCTACTCGTTGCCTTTATTCCCTTGTCGCTTTATCGTCAAAACGAATATGTTGTAAGAGGAATCTAAATCGTTCTAATGACATGGTCAACCGAAATACTTCCATGGCCATTCCATTTGTGAGAAATAGGTCTGAAGCGTTTTGGTGATTACTTCTTTGGGCTCCAGATATATATAGGAGCCCCAAGAGAGCTTTTAAAGATCAACTGATCTCGCTGTATAATATGTTGCAGCGTATTGTTTAGACTCAATATAACTATTCGTATTAGTAACAATTTTTTCCAAAATACCGTCAGTGATGAAGCAGTTCAAGATTTCTAGGCGTGATTTCTTTTTGACGAGAGGCCCCTTTTACACCTGGTAACTGTAAAACTAAATTCTATGAGCGTGTTCGTACATTTTTCTTAGAAGCTAAGCCTGGTTTTGGCGTGCATAGGTTCATCTACAATATTATTTTCATTGTCAGAAAACTCTTGTTCAGATTCAGAGTGATGAGAGAGAGTTTCTAAATTATCAGATTCCAAACTATTATCGTCGTCATCTGGTAAACTGGCAGAATCTGTGTCCACTTCATCCCAGAGGCGTTGTAACCTATCCTGTTCTTGCTAGTAACTTAAAAAGGCCATACTGGAGAAAATACACAATCCAAGCTAAGAAAAATAATACTATTTAAATCTGGAAACAGCTTACAACAAATACATTTACCTACAGTTTGTGTCACACTCTTACTAACGTCGGTCTCAGCCACCGGTATGTCTTGTATTGCGAGAAATATCCGTACACATTGGCATACAGTATCACACTGGCTAGATGTTTACGATGACAGAAGGTACTGGAATGGGCATGCGCAAAATCAAATACAGTCGAAAAATATCGTAGAATATTATTCTCGTCGGATTCAGAGACCGTACGTTAGTAAAGGAAGGATAAAAACTTTAAAATGATATATCTATTCCTCAGTAATTATATTTACAGGTGATTTTTTTTTACTGAATCCCTCGTATGTTTGAATTATTGTCCGCACCTTTTTTCTTGTTCTCAAATGATGGACTTGACTCCTGTCGACTTATCATCTCCTTCAGAATTGGTTTGCCGAAGCACACGTTACATCTTGTTTCTCTCTAACAGCGTACTTTTATGTTTCGTCCAACTCTCGGGTAAGTATGGCCTATACAACTTTTATTTCGCCTAATACCAACCCCACTGTAGCTCCTGGTACTTTGAGAAGCCGTCGTGGTTCTTATTTTTCTTTAAAACTCCACCGAGCCGTAACGGCCGTGTGGAGCAACAGAAATGGGAGAAAACAATAAATCTGAGGCAACACAACTTTAAGTCGGTCCCGAGGAATGGAACAGACAAGGTTCGCAGCACTATCCGGAGATCCGATCGAATAAAAGAAACAATTCGCACCGCTCCCTCGTACAGTTTTTATAAATGGACCCAAGACTAGCAAAAAAAAAAAATAATGACACTAAATTGTTGATTGTATTTGCGGAACACTTATAAATACTTAAAATACATTCAAAGTACCTACAAAAACACAAGAAGAAATGTATACACCAAGAATATTCTTTAGTTTAGCAAAACATAATTTGAAATCAATAATTTAATAGAGTTGTACATATTTCTATTAAATACATTTGTTTTCCTCTTTAAGGGCGTTGATAGCTAAGATCATTAACCCTTTAGTAGCACACTAGATAAATGATAATTATCATACCTTTCGATGAAATTAACTCCACTATTAAGTAGTTAATCTAATTAAAGGCGTAGTTAACCCAAATTAACACTAATTGATGTAAATACAGCGTGGGTTATGAAATTAATAGCCAACCAAGAAAAACCGAAGGAAGTAAGACCTAACTCAAGGATAGAATAAGACAGATTGTCACATCTTTTAGCATTTGTTAATGATTTTGTACCCTCCCTATTTCAATGAGAACCGGGCCCCCGTATCGCGGAAGCCACGGACTGGAGTGGGGTCAGGCAAATCAGTTCTCTCTGATTTGTGTAATTCATCTTTCACATTTCGCAAATACAATTCATTTCAAACATGGTATGTAAGATGTCAACAATATTGATGGTACACAGTAAAACTGCACATTTTTTTGGTACAAGTAATGCGACATAACTAAGCTCCTTAGTTCAATAGTTAAAATAAAAGTAACGACACGGGGTGTTAAAATTGAAATGTGATTTTCAGTTCTCGCGAATAATTTTACATATATACAGTATATATTTTATAAGAATTATTTTTACTTAATTAATGAAATATTGGAACAGGGGCCTATATTAATTCCAATAAAATAGAAGCATAACAAAGGTGTTGAGGCTTAAAATAAGAAATCAGGGATAACAAAACAGGTAAATTAGTCAGCGGTTTAGTACAAAATGTTCTGTAATACGTGTCCTTGAGAGATGAGTCCCTCTAGATTAATATGTGTGTGTTAACATATCCATATTTTATGACGGAATTTTTGGTTATGTTATTTTTACTTTTATTAATTTTTACTATCAAAAGTTGCAAGAAAAAGATTACAAACAACTGCGTAATGTAATCATAATCTATTTTCTTAGCGTAACAAAAAGACTTCTCAATATGGATGTAAATAATAACAATACACGGCACTACATCCTGTGCAGGTGACGTGTCAGAAGCAAAGGACCGGAGTGGGCGTATATCGCGCCGAATTTTCCGGCGGCTCAGGTGTAGATTCTTCGAAACACTCAAGAAAATGCCGGGACCTATCCATTTCCTTCTGTTACTTTATCCCCAGAAAAACTGAAGGGGCATAAGTGCCATAAGGTGGTGGTAGATTTACGGCCGGAATCCTAAATTTGGTTCCTGTCTCTTGATATTTGAAAATCGTTTTATTAAATATAGCTACCTACGGGCTTTTAAAATTTGTAATATACGACACTCTTGTCGTATTACGTACTTCTTTATTAATTTAATCGCTGTACCTACATGCCTTAGTGAAAGCAGGTAAACATAAAGCAAATAAACATACAAGTATACTGGAGGAGAACTGTAACCTTCGGCCTAGAAACAAAAAAAACTTTCTACAACCATATTGGCATCATCAGGAGATCATTAACCCCTCAAACCGCACACTTCATTCCAGAACCCATAAACCGCACACAAGTGCGAATTGGGATTTTGCAATTTTGATTGACGATTTATATATGAAGATAAATCTCAAAACTATGATAGCCATACTTTTCTGGGTAAAATTTATCGCTGAATCCATTGGTGCAACTAAATTGACCGCAAATGATATTGAATAATAAAAAAATGTCTCTTTCAAAATTTCAGTTTTTATGAAAAATATTGTAGTTTTTTCAAATTTGTGCAAAATCACATAGAACCAAGGTGATTGTTTAGTAAAAGGTTATATTTGATACAAAAAATATATGAATATAGTACAGTAACAATGAGTATTTTTCCAATGACTTCAGAAGTGTCATACTTTTGGATAAGAATATTCCACCAAAAATAACAAAAAAATGCATGTTTTTATAAGTACAAAGTTTATACCCTTAAATAAATTGACCTACTTCTGAAATCTGATCTGAAACCCAAAATTTGTTAATTTACTATTAGGTTTAGTATATTTGCCAGACTAGTTGAACATTTCAATGGTGCGAATCCGCACCAATGTACGATTTAATTGTTAAAACTGAATGCAAAAAAGTGGTTCTGTGTTAAATAAGAAAGTGTTCTAGTATAAATCCGAGTAGAGAAGGAAATATAAGATATTACCTAAAACTTATTTCCCTATCGTAAAATACACAATTTTAAAAAGTATATGTAAAATAGTAACGAATTTATCACTAGGTTATAATATATTTGAAAATCGCCAAAAACGCCTCACGTAATTAATAGACGCCCCCAAATGGATAATCATAACCAAATTTATGACTTCTTGTTTTCGATTTTGTTCTCAAAGAAATGTTTTCAGAGTACCGAAGAACTGTTATAACTTTTGTTTTTTATGACGCGAAGAAATGATGCCATTAATAAGCAAGGTATTAATAGGATTGTCAGGGATCACAAGCGGTGATCATAGAAACACTTGAAGAGGGAGGACGACATAATTAATGAGATGGTATTAGGTGCGCAACTATGACACCGCGTTTTTTTGAAATTCATTTTCTTATTTGAATAAAGTAACTTTTTTACATTTACACCCTCATCCGGTCAATGGCAAATGATCTCGCCGACCAGCGCTTCCAGAATCGCGGAGAATTTCAAAATTGGCTTGATGAATGGATTGCCTCGAAACCAATAAATTTCTTTTATGATGGTATCCATAAACTACCCAATCTATGGAAGATTGTTGTATTAACAATGGAAATTATTTTTTATAAATGTTAAGTATAAATTTTTCCAATTTTCATACTTGCGCACCTAATAAAAGGATGGCACGGGAAATAAAAAAAGGACCGCAGACCGTTCACTTGCAACACTTCTGCAGTATTCCGTTCTCATCACCAATGGAAGTTCGCCCTTCGCGTTATTTAAAGAGGTCATATTTTACGGACATACGTGAACCAACCCACAAAAGTCTTCCCTAAATCATTACAGACACAGCAAATGGCGCTAATGCACGTACATAAGTTTTCGTTATGCACGCTTATTCGTATAATAGGTTGACATTTATTAAGTACGTCATTCCACCAGCGGTTTATTAGAGTGCAACACACTACTACCACTAATACGATACCAGCGCACAAACTCGGTAAACGTTGCGCGGTAACAAATCGGTTTGGGTCCAATTTCCGCATCCAGTAGCTCTCCTACGGGAGAACTCTGACGTCACGGGATATTTGAAAGTACAGTTGTATGGTAACTCTCTCATTTATAGCGAGGAAATACAGAGAAAGACTCGAAAAAGAAAGAAAGAGCGGGAGTGCAGTTCAAAAGAGTGCAGGTTGTTGAGTGTTTGTGGTAATGGGATTTTTTTCGTTTAAATTTCATTCGACGCGCATTTTTAAGACCTACAACTTTCTAATTTAACTTTCTTGTGTAGGACTTGAAGCTTTTTTTTATTTGCAAAAAACCGTTTTTTTTGACTTTTGCGGATTTTTTTGGTTATGTTCGCCATTAAAACTCGAGTCGCAAAAAAACGCTATCTTTCTTAGAATTATTTTCTATATACGACCATATTTTTTGTTTGCTGATAACAATTGAGGACCCTGCTGCAAGAACGATGCAGCTCCATTTTCAACGCGTGACCAGGTTAGCTGCTTATAATTTCGATAAAAAAATTAGGCGTTATTTAACGCAAATCCCACATATCTCAGTGCATGGAGGATACATACTGGCATATGCTGAGCTGTGTCGAATTTGCGTTAAATAACGTCTAATATTTTTATCGAAATTATAAGCAGCTAACCTCGTCACGCGTTGAAAATGGAGCTGCATCGTTCTTGCAGCAAGCTCCTCAATTAGTGACCGGTTTTCTCCCCGTTGATTGGGCTATGAAGCGAGAATGATTTCCCGCCGAATCATGTCGGCTTGTATCCTGATCACGAGAGCTACAGTGTTTGTAGCTAAAAGGTATCGCCCTCTAGTGTGTCTACGTGGGACTACTAGACATATTCTAGACATAAGTCCGACAAACTCAGCGACTACTAGAATATGACAACCTATCAGAATATGTCTACTTCCATCTAATCTTACTAGAAAGCGGTTCCTCCTACAAAGACAAGCATTGATAAATGCTGTTAAGTTAATAGATGCTGTTATGTTTACTGTAAAAGAATCCATATTCCGCCCCTTGGGCTGTGCCAGACTTCTCGCGGACCGAACTCCCGAAGCCGAGTAATAACTGAATTACTTATTTCTCGGGAATAGACGGCAACGGCGTCGCGGCGCGCAGCTATTTACATGTTACGTAATATATATTCATGGGACCACCGTCGAAATTTCTTCCCCGCGCCATTCTTCGCGCCGCTCTCCCTCCTACGCGCTATAAATGTAAACCGTAGAAATTATGGAATGTTTACCCAAATATTCATAAACATATTTACTCGCAGGATATTAACACATTACACCGGCTTCCTTTTGCTATTCCGAACTGGAAGAGTTAATATTTAAGGGGTTTATTATCTCGGCGGCGTTATTTTCGACGGTCGTACCTTTTAAGGGAACAAACTGGGGCGCGCCCTAGGGCTATCCGGTCCATTATAGAGGGCCACGTCTATGTTGGTCGTTGTATTGAGTTGGTGCATACGTTATTGCTCTAAGTATTATATTTAATATAATTTTTAATCGCAAAGATTTATTTTTAACAAACAATAATTAAAAAAAATAATATAATCTGCGTTGTTTTTACAACTCTCTTTTACGAGGTGTGGCTATTAAATAACCGAACCAATGCTGCTACGAGCGCGCTTCGAGCGTGTCGCGACAAGTTTGAACATAACTGTGTCTGGTGATACTTTCCCCACCTTGAGCTCGCTGGACAAGCCAGTGGGTCTTTGACTGTAGCAGTCGTTTGAATTGATCTACGCACCAGTGACGCGTCGAAACAATGTACGTGTTCAGATGGAGCAACGGGTTAATCTCAAGTTTCTTGTTAAACTGGGGAAAACTTTTTCAGAAGCTTATTCAATGTTAAAAAACACACAAGTTTTTGAATGGCTTAAACGGTTTAAAGAGGGACATGAAACGACCGAAGACGGTCCGCGCCCCAGACAGCCATCAACGTCAGAAAACATTGAAAAAATTGGTAAATTAATCTGCGAAGATCATCGTCTAAGCATTCGAGGGCTTGATGAAATAACAGAAATCGACAAAGAATGTGCGCCAGATTTTGCATGAATCGTTCAACATGCGCAAAGTTTGCGCAAAAATGGTGTCAAAACTACTCATTCCCGAGCAAAAGAATCAAGAATGAACATTTGCGCTGACATTCTAAACAACATTAACACAGTGATTATTTGTGACAACAAGATGCGAAAGTGTGGAAGCGGTTAAAGTAAAAGCGACGGAGGTTCTGAACCAGCTAGCAGAAGCAGACTTCCAGCACTGCTCTCAACAAAGAAAAAGTCGTATGGAGCGGTGTAGAGATCGCCAAAGAGACTACATTGAAGGCGAAAAAGTTGCTACTGTAATTAGTAACGAATAAAATGTTTTATGACAGTAGTTCGGTTATTTAATAGCCACACCTCGTATTGCTAAAAATTGCAATAAATTTGCGGAGTAACCTCACCGAACCGTATTAAGCAGAATAAGGTAGCACTGACGGTTCCTGTAATTAAAAATTCTCGTATTTTCATATGGAAACGAACCTTCTTAAAATATGACGGGACCCGCATCATATTAAACCTTATTAGAATGTTATAACAGCAAAAAAAAACACTTTAAATGCAATTTTCAAAATTTTGTCTGTTTCACCCGAAGATCTAAGAAACATCTTGCAAAATATTAGCGAAATATTCTTAAACACCAAGTAAATACAAAGTATTTTTACTCATGTTACTTTTTCGAAATTTCGAGATCTGTTAAAGCTATGGGAGTTCTAATTTTTACTCCATGGCAGCATTTCTTTCTGATTTTTATAACAGGTTTAAGTTATCATGAGTTTTTATACTTCACTTGATCTACTGTGGAACTATGGAAAACAATCCCAAATGTTTTACAAGCCATCAAGTTACCAAGATTTTCTGGTGAGCAAGTTGTTTTTCGAATATCCTATTGCAAGTTTTTTTTTTGCTGTTATAGCCCTCTGTTTGGGCTGTGTTGAAATTTTTTTGAGAGGATTTTTAATTTCTTCGTCACTCTTAGTCCTCCTTAATGCGGTTCTGTTATGCGGCATGATTTATTGATTCTACCCATAGTTCAACAAGTTTTTCGATGCCTCTGCAATAGAAATCTTCAAGTTTAACCGTGCCCAACAAGGCCTGGACAGTTGCGAGTGACGTCAGCACTCCGAGGTTATGTTTAATATGCCGTTTAGAATTTATTTGAAATACAAACTATGCTACAGCGAAGTATCTACACAGTTACAGTAGGTATTACATAGTGTATCTACAGTATTTTGTTATCTTTTACAATCTAAGTATTACTACACTATTATTTGACTTCACTACGCTTTGATGTAAGCTTTTTATAAACTGTTTTATTCGTCCCAAGCTATATAATTTAATGCATTTATTGTATCGACAATTAAAGTTAAATATAATCTACTTCTAATTAAATTATCCAACAGTCCATCTAGCTGACTTACTGGCCGAACAAATATTATTTATTATTATTTTCTTATAAAACTATAAAATATATATTCATTATATTTTGCATATAGAAGATATTATTTTCATAATTATTTAAATTACAATTATTAAAACTACATGAAATAAAAAAATTGATCCAGTTTTGTCTGCAATTTACCCGTTTACATAACAGTTATTTTTTTCAATACTCTAAGTCACCTACAGGCAACAAAATTATTAGTCTAAATGGCACAGTTTTGCCAAAACGTAATGTAATATCATCTCATCATATCATCACATCTTATCACTATTTTTATTTAAAAAATAAAAATACTTCACATATTTGACAGCCACCTAACCAGTATTTACCAAACTCATGTTCTCAAAAAAGTAAAAGTCGACCTTCTTTCAAAGTGAAGTTTTATGTCAACATTTAAAATAAATAATTTTTGGCAAGACAACTGGCGATACTACAAATTGTCTAGCCAAAAGTCTCCATTAATTCTGTTTGTTATGTTACTGGGAGTGTTATGTCACATTTATCATGAAGAAAAAATGTAGTTTTTGTTTAGATATAGAGACGTTATTAATTCGTCCATTAATTTGATACACCTAATGCTTTACAAAATAAAACGATGTGTTTAATCTACTACAGATGTACACGAGCTTAAACTTTGAATTTTAATTTTAAATTTTTGATGTTAACCCTACGTGAATTTTAAATATATTTTCGGCTGCTGCAGTACGAAAAATCTTGAATTTTTCATTAACTTACGTACAGCACAAAAAAACAGCAAACGCCATAGATAAACAAAATATATTCCGTTATAAATTATAGAATTTACAGGGAACGTTTCTGTACAGGGATTAATTATTATAACCAAACTTACCTTAATCTAATAGTTAATAGTAAAAAGCAAAGTACAAAGTGCCAAAGTATTAATTCAATTTCAATTTTTGTAACTCAAAAAAATATAACAAAATTTTTAAAAAACATTTTCACGCTAAATTTGGTGACTGGGAGTTGTTGGGATAGAGAAATTGTACTTTTTGAATAATCCTGATGTAGAGGGCGATCTCTGCGGCATTCTAAGTGCATAAAGACTGGTAACTGCCTTACGAGTTAAAGCACGTATATAAACTTTCCATACAAATCTAATGTTCAGTGCCACCTTAAAACGATGGCCCTGATATGAGATTATAGCTCTTCTTAACTTTTTTCAAGTTTTTTCTATAATTGTATCTGAAGGTATCACCGTGATGAAATATAAACTGCGCAACATATCCCTTCCCTTTTCTAATTTAACCTACCTCATTTCTATTAGGATTTAGTAAATAATGGCCTTTCACACGTTTGCTATGAAATTATACCATACTATTCAACGTATTGCATACAGCGGAGGAAATGCAACAGCACCAGCTGACACAGGAGTACTGCAATCAAATTGAATTGAGATAGCCTCCATCCCATGCTGCAGGAGTTGCCTATGTGTCACCATAGGCGACCTTAGAAGTTATTGTATCGTATAATCCCAGCAACAAAAAATGGGTAATCTGTATAAACGTAGAAAAAAAACTATAAGTATCACGCAATTTAGAAAGATAATTTTATAAAGAATGTATACAGTGTGGAACAGCCAAATGGAATAAATTCAGTAGCTCCATTATTATGCATTTTTTTTTGTTTTTAGAAAATCCTGAAACACGTCAATTTCTAATTCTAAAATGACCTCTTGCGACGTAAAAATGTCATTCCTAAATTCAACCCCCTTCAGATGATAGCTATAACCCCTAAATTTTCAAATTTGAAGTAGGGGCTTGTGATACTTCATTTGAAACGTCTTTTCATTCTCTATTCAAAACTGCTGTAGTTTTAAATTGTATTGCAGAAATGAACAAGAAAAAAAAGATAAGTTTCTCCAGCATAGGAAATTCGTTACATAATCATACATACATAAAATAAAACTTTTATAAGTAACAGTATTTGTCAATTTTAGGTTCTGAAATGTTAATAATAGCAAAAAAAAATAATAAAATAAAAAAAATAAAAACATAGATAGAAAAAAAATAAAGGAGAAAATCCTCATTGGATGAGGGAACTACACACGCAAAACCTTGAGAAAGTTAATGTTTGGGCAGGAAAAATTGGAGAAAATATCATCGGTCCCTTCTTCATTGACGGCGATTTGAATGGAGACACTTATTTAGCGCTGCTCCAAAACAAAGTTGTACCGACGATGGCAAACTTGTATCCAGCTGAAGGAAACCCACAACTTGCAGGTAATGTAATATGGTTCCAGCAGGTTGGTGCACCAGCACATTACGAAATCAATGTCCGGCAATATCTCCACACAATCTTTCCAAATCGCTGGATAGGGAGACGTGGTTCTGTAGAATGGCCTGCACGATCACCTATTCTCACTCCTTTAGACTGCTTCCTATGGGGATATGTAAAAAGTATGGTCTACAAAACCAAACCCGACGATTTAGCTGACATAAGAAGAAGAATAACACTTGCAATTAGGTCGATTACCGCATAGATGTTAACTAACTTTAGAAGACATTTCTATAACGTCTAGGATGCTGCCAAGATGCTGGAGGCATGCATTTTGAACATCTGCTGCATTAATAATGATTTATTTTTTATTTTAATGTAACGAATTTCCTACGCTGAAGAAACTTTTTTTTCTTGTTCATTTTTGCAATAAAATTTAAAACAGTTTTGAATAGAGAATGAAAAGACTTTTCAAATCACAAAGTATCACAAGCCCCTACTTCCAATTTGAAAATTTGGGGGTTGTAGCTGTCACCTGAAGGGGTTTGAATTTGGGGATGACACTTTTACGTCGCAAGATGTCATTTTAGAATTATAAATTGACGTGTCTCCGGATTTTCTAAAAAAATGCATAAGAATGGAGCTTCTGAATTTATTCCATTTGGCTGTTCGACACTGTATTATGGAGTATCCAGTCTTGGAGAATTAAATAAACATAAATTAAAACGACAAAAATCAATTTACTTTCCGGGAGCAACATAATTTCCTCGAACATTTTGATAATATCTTCGACTTTCTGCATACATTATTTTACATTTTACATCCCGCCGAAATCCGAATCGGAGCGTGACAAATTTGGCAAAACTTCCTCGGGAAAATCGTTCGAATTAAGAAGATATATTATAATTGTTCCGCACACTTTCCAACCACATGATAAATTTCCGTCGTCCTGTCCTATTGTACTGCCAATGTCTCAGAACGAGGAAAGCACAGGCGTCTCCACATCCGCAAAACAACATAAATTAAACTTTCCCCCTTTTCTCTCGTCTCGCCTAATGAAACACTGTACGCTCCGGCAATTCGCCTTGCGACCTGCCCAGCGTATCCAGACAAGGAAGTCAGGTGCACCAGACGAAGAAAAAAAATGCATTTTGTATATTACACCCGTTTCAATACCTAACAGAGAAATACCAGTTAGTATAGTCCTTCTATTTTTAATTGAAAATGATAAATACGCCTGGAGAACAAAAAAAGCGGTGCAATTTTATGATTCCATGGACGTGCATATATCTTTTATAAATTCGAAAATTATGAAATAATGTTTTTCATTCAAATCAATACATGACATTAAAATTAGCCTGCACACAAAACTCTTAATATTGTAATATAATTTGCTGTAAATAGTGCTCATTTAGCCAGACAATCTCAAAAATTGTCTGTGTTAATAAACCTAGCTGGATACACGTCACTGGCATCTTAAACAAGTGGAGTGCTTAAAGTCGTAAAAATTTTAAGGACGTCGTAAAAATTTTATGACACAGTGGACCGAATAAGTATTTAAGGAATGTATTAGATAATACAAAGCACAATAGCATACTGGATCGGCATTCCAGTTGCCGGCACGGCACGGGCGTTGCCGGCTCTTCAAAATTTTCTTAAGTATAGTAACATACATAAAGTTGTTTGAATTTATAATTATTTCTTCCAGCAATTTTAAACGCTTAATTTTAATGCTAACTAATTTTATATCTATGTATTTTTTTTTAAATATTTCCAAACTAGCTTTCTAAGAACGTCACGAACTAACAGTTTACTGAAGTATGAAGTATACTTGTATAGTGAGCTTAGCAATTTTAGAAAATATATCTGACAACCTTGCTTTTTTTCTACCTACTTTCAATTGAGAATGGAAATAGAATAACAAAGATGTTAGAGGCCATTTTTTACGTAATTTTTCACGCTGAATCCGAAACTGAACCGATTTTCTTTCTTCGCATTGAAGCAAAATTGATCTAACCTAAAAGTGCTGAAACCGTTATTTTTTCGCTATTTTCGAGGTTATGTAACGTCGCACAGTGAGGTCAAATCCAGGCCTATGAAACTCCCTATGCTCGAAATGTATTTTTCGTGGCTGGTTAAATTCGCTAAAAGCGGGGAGGAACTAAATCCTCGAGATGGCGCTGCAAGGCTTATACTCCGTTTCGTTGTGAAGTTCGCATATACGATTCAAACTTCGTGGGCTACAAGGGTACCGGAGAAGCGGACTTCTTTTCTTACAGCGCCAACTAGTGGCCGCAACATTCCCCAACCAATTTTTTCCCGTTTCATAGGCCTGGTTTCATAGGCCTGGTCAAAAGTTTCATAAACCAAGAAATCTCTTTCGTTCAATTAAATTAATTATACAAGGTGAGTCAGGAAGAATGGGCCAACACTAAACTGGAGATACTAGACATCAAAATATTAAGATTGGGCTCAACATGCCTTATACCAATGTCGCTGGTTTAAGAGATACAGCGTGTTCAAAGTTTAAATTTTATTCTGAAATTTCTCAATAATTGAGAAAGTTTTGATAGTATAAATGATATGTTGAATGTTGAAGTTGAATGAAAGGATAGTAAAAATCTAATAAAAAATTGGTAGGTTCAAGGGCGTAACCAGGGGGGGCTATGGGGGCGATCGCCCCCCTCCCAAAGGGTCAAGTAAAAACCAAAATACTCGGGGGAATGCGGTTGCCGTTGCCTCCACTGATTTTTTTTTTTTTTGGCTTTTTTGTTTAATCTACAGCGATCGCCCTCCCCAAAGGGTCAAGTAAAAAACCAAAATACTCGGGGGAATGCGGTTGCCGTTGCCTCTACTGACCTTTTTTTTTTTGGCTTTTTTTGTTTAATCAGCATTGGGCGCCCCCCTCAAAGATAAATACTTGCTACGCCCTTGGGTAGGTTTATGTTTTTTGGTGGGAGAATTACGAATTTTAAGCTTATATTGACGGTGCTCCTAGAGGGCGTTAGTTTCACCGTATTATTTAGGTAAATTGAAACATATTTTTTTATCTGTTGAGTCGTGCGTAAAAGTTGCGAATCTAAAAGAACGCTTAATTCTACAGAGAAATGGTACTCTGGTTTAGGTCGACTAAATCTATCGGTTTTTAAGTTATTTGTACTTAAAAGGTTAAATGTATTTTGTTGATTTTTTTAGGCGCTGATATTGCTATATTTTTTCTAAGTAGGTTTGTGTCAACATTTGCTAAATTTACATATCACTAAATTATTAGATTATTATTTGTGCAATGTACTGATAGCAATAAATAATAATTCCTGGAGTCGCCCGTGGTAAGACACGGATCTATTATTAACCTTCGAACTCTAATCATCACAGTAAACAAAAAAGTAATTTACCTATACTATAGTACTAGTATTTGATTATAATGAGCGTAATAATTAATAATGTTAGTTAAATATACATACCTACCTGTCCGCAAAGTTTAACTTTGCCGTAACTATTAAAGAGTCTTTATTACATTCATTATCCGAATAATTATCCTATATTACTGTTATACCACTAATAATGTTAATAATGGAAACGTAATATTAAGGCCACAATGTCAGTATTATAAATATAGAATATGATAATGGTAGTTTATAGCTTTACTTTCCTCAATTTATTAGTTGCCCACAAATGATTACGAAAACAGCTATTTAATGTCTTATCAGACTCACCATCTGAACATTGAATGGAAGTATAATGTGTTTTTTTCTTAAGTCAATTTTTGTTCTTGACTGTTTCATTTTATAACCTGTGTACTTTTTTATTTCTTAGTTATTGCTCTATTCACTTTAAATGTTTATTTTATAGAGCATAAATTAATAAATGATTTTTAGAACATTATTTTATCAGACAAAAAAAAATATTGTGGTTTCATTACTTATTTATTGGTAAATATTTACCAATAAATAAGTAATGAAAAAAATTAAAATAAGCAATAATATAAATAAGTAATGAAATCACAATATTTTTTTTATCTGATAAAATCATTTATTAATTTATGCTTTTTTCATGGCATTGATTGCTAATAAATATTATTTGTTAAGAAAAACATAATGATTGCTTATATTAAAAAAAGAAACGACATGAGGCAAAAAATGTGGCAAATAAATTTTAAAAAGGTGATTTTAAACATTTTTTTCTCTTTATTGGAAAAGTTTGAGGTTATGACGAAAAACAGTTAAGACAAAATTGTAGATATTTTTATTATCTACAAATTTTATATTTAACTTTTGTTCATCCGAGCTATAGTTTTTTTTTTTATTAACGAAAACCCGTTTTTTTTTTCACGTGTAGCGCTATATAAATTAATGTTTTGACAATAGTAATAATAAAGGTACCATATTTTGATAACATGTTTTTTATGTAAAATTTGACGGAGAATACGATAAACATATAAAAACCTTGCTACGAGGTGGGGGCCGTTGTTAAAAATTCATTTAAACAATTAAATTGTTAATAACAATATGAATTTGTTAATAATTTTTATTTTATATATTTTTTCTCAAAATTCAGTCCTTTAGCTTCAAAATGAAAAAAAAAGAAGTCTGTAGCTCAAATAGAACCGGTGTTATAAATTTTTAAAAATGAGTCTCCAAGCCAAAAAACTCGTCAAAATCCTCGAACACGTATCTCTTATTTTTCGATATAGAATCCGTGAAAAAAGTTTCAGCCAAATCGGAGATGTGTCGGTTAATTTTCATCAAAATCCGTACGGTTTGTAAAATAATTACCCATATATCTACTTCAACTTACTATTACAAACTCTGTAGAGACGGCCCAAAACTATCAACTAAATAAAATCCTTGTTAATCATCGAATTAATGCAACACGAAGAGCAAACATCATTTCAACAATTTCTTTATCTCAAACCGGGCAGGAACCGAATAAAAATCAACAGTTAGGAGAAGCGCAGCGGACTGCGCATGACGAACCCTTACACCTCCTGAAAACTGTAATAAGAGCTATAACGTTTCAGGACTTCAGTTCATTGTAGCTTTCAGGGCGCAGAGCATTCGCGCGTGGCGACCCCATCTCGCAAACACGTAACCTCAAACCGAGCGTTTCAATTCGCGTTGGCGTACGTCAAAACTTTATTTCTCATTAAAACAGAGTGATTACCTAAAAAAAATCGCAACTAATATAATCCCTCGAATTCGTCCAGATCAAGTAAAAATTTAGATACACGTAGATCAAGCTCGTTAAGAAAACAAAAGAAATCTCAAGACCGACTCACCTTACATCATTCTGCCGTGATAAAAAATTGGGTATTGTTAAAAACCGGCAAAGAATTGTTTTGATTTTTAGTAAATTACAGATCATAAAATCAGTGATTATGCGTGGTGCAAGAAATATCGGTAAATCACGTAAGATGTAAGAGTGAACTTAAAATTAAAGTGGCATGGGTACAAAGATGTCTGGCACCTTGAGGGGTGCTCTTGATGGATTTTTATTCTTGGCAGTTCTCGTTGCGGCTACCGACGCGTTTCAAGGTAGGTCCTTTTTGGCGTGGTAATATGACAGGTTGACAAGGGAGAGGAAGTTTACGCGTCGGAGATGTATATCGGATGGACGCTGTGCCGGAACGAGGAAACACAATAATGTTTTTATCGGGAAACATTTCTTTTGCTGCCTCAGTTCGAAAAATATTTCTTTCTTCGACTGTCCGAATGTATTTGCGGAGCGTTCAATAATTTGAGAAGGAAATTTTAGACGCGCTTTATGGACCTCAACATAAAAGTGTACTAAATACGTAAAGTGTTTCATTATAGAATGTATTATTAGGCAAACAACAAAAATGGTATAATTATGGAAACGTTTTTCTACAACTTAAAAGTAATTAAATGTTTGAGACTCCAGCAAAGGAAATAGTTCGCCGAACAATGACAAACTGTAAGAAGACAATGGCCAATTATTTTAAATTAAGTCGCCGACATGTTGAATTCAAGGGATACCTCACTGTTCCAATCTTGGGCTAGTTCTTCGAACCTTTACGCATACATAATCCTAATATAGCACCACAAACAATCAATTCAATGTAAAGGAAAGGTAAATTCGAAACACAGTAGAAAAATATACATTTTTTTATAACGTTATAAACCTATAACTTTTGTTACTAGTATTTTCTTATCTTAAACGTTTTTGAATTTAGAACTTTTTTAATTTTTTGAGTTTTTTGACAAATGTTTGTTTTGAATAGTTCTATCCACTGTTAAAATCATGATTCAACTTAGGAATCTCGCTGTACATATCTAACAGAATCATCACCGTGTACAATGTACAATACACCAGCATAATGAAAAAAATGACATCTTTTCAGAAGAACCAACTAGTTCCTTTGTGACTTCATAAACTTTTAACAATTTTAAGTAAGAATGTTATCATTATTGGTCAGAACGAGCTTCAGTATCAACTAATACAAAAAGAACGAATTCGTTTGTCAACTCAAGTAGTGTCAATCAAGACAAAGAAAAACGAATATTATAACCTGTACTTTCTGGTTTATTCAAAATTCATATTCAAAGTTATATTTTCCTTTGAAATAATAAATTGAATATATCAAAGAATCGACTTGATGGATCTTCGCCATTTCATAATAAAACGTAGACGTTTTGCGATAAAAAGTAGGATACTTCATTACTTTTGACATATGTATCCTTTTTTATTTTGATCAGGTACAAAGGAATATTTCTTTACTTTTATTTCATTTGAAACTTTCCGTACCAAGTATTTAGGAGTCTTCTTCTTGTTGCGAAAATGCGGATGAACAGTATATATCCTGGGGTAGGATTCGTTGATAAGAATCGCCTTCTTTATGCTTAACGTTTAAGCGGTAGTTTCCTTTATACGTATGACCCAGTAAAAAGTTCCTTGGAGTATTTCCATCCAAGTAAACTTCCGAGATAACAGGAGGGCGCCATCAGGAGATGTCTTTATGATATTTCACCAACTCGTGGTTAATGACGGCGTTTGATGTTTTATTTGACTAATGTAGCGGTGAATATTCTTTTCATGCTGCCTTATTTATATAAAAAGTAGACACGGTTCCTATATGAACGTTAAATATAACTCAAATGAATACGAAATGACAGTTTACTCTTTCTACAAAAAACATTTTTTTTTTTCGTGTTTACTATGAATTTTTTTTCATTGTTGTGTACATTTATTTAATACTTGGACCGAAACATTTAATTGCTTCTAATAAAACAAAATAGTCAGTCGCAATGTTTACAAAATTATCACACTATTAAAACTATTATTGAATAATAATTACAAATGTAAATGTTTTAAATTGTGAATTTTACAGGTAATGTAGTGAATGAATGTAATTGCTAATTTGGTCCGCAACGAGAAATAACCGCCATTAGAGAAAAAAAAAACTGGACGTTTTCCACGAAACACCGAACTACTACACTTTTCCCGACGCGCGTTTCGCCAACCAAGTTGGCATCTTCAGGAGAAGATTTAAACTGTTAAGATTAAAATTGTAATTTTAATCTTCTCCTGAAGATGCCAACTTTGTTGGCGAAACACGTCGAGAAAAGTGTAGTAGTTCGGTGTTTCGTGGAAAACGTCCAGTTTTTTGTTTCTACGCCGAAGGTTCCAGTACCCACTCCAACGTCATTAGAGAAAATTAAAAGAAAAGTTCGTAAATTAAATGCTCTTTTTTTCGTAAATTCAATCGTCATGTGTACTTAATTTTAGACACATAATTTTGTAATTAACCATATACTGCAGTTGTTGCTATGGTATTTAGAGAATAAAAATGCACCCGGATGTGTAAACACCTCTGACTCATCTGGTGATGGGATACTGTTATAATATTGGTTCACTTTATTTCACACATTTCACAACACGCATTGAACGCATTGTCAAAGGTTATTTCAGTAAATTAATCTTCTCACAAAAGTCCCTATAGAAAGTAGAAAATTATAGACGGTTTGGATGAATGAATGTGTGGCGAACTATATTGGAGTGAATGTCATTTCAACACACTCGTAGAATATATTTCACATGATTTTTAGCCAATCAGAAGCTGTTTAGACTCATAATAACACGGTATATCATGACTACCTTGGTTTGGTTGCTATGGCTACTCTGAAATAAGATACATTTTTATTTCTGACTTTTATGAGTTCAGAATAGTTTTTTGTATGGTTGCTAAAATCTTTTTTAGAGATAATATAGTCTACAACACATAAGATAAGATGTTTGATTAATTTTACGAGGTGCAAACATTGAACGCATTGTCAAAGGTTATACAAGTTAATGAAGCTTCTCACAAAAGCACCTATATAAAGTGGAAAATCATAGACGGTGTATATTAATCAATGTGTGGCGAACTATATTGAAGTGAATGTCATTCCAACACACTCGTCGAATATATTTCACATGGTTTTTGGCCAATCAGAAGCCGTTTAGACTCATAATAGCACGGTATTTCAGGCATATCTTGGTTTGGTTGCTCTGGTTACTTGTAACAAATAAGAAACGTTTTTATATCTGGCTTTTATGAGTTCAGAATAGTTTTTTGTATGATTGCTAAAATCTTTTTTAGAGTATAGTCTACAACACCTAAGAATGAATTAATGTGTGGCGAACTATATTGGAGTGAATGTTATTCCAACACACTCAAGAGAATATATTTCACATGGTTGTTAGCCAATCAGAAGCTGTTTAGACTCATAATAACACGGTATATCATGACTACCTTGGTTTGGTGGCTATTGATGGACTTCTGACAAATAAGATACATTTTATTTATGGCTTTTATGAGTTCAGAATAGTTTTTTGTATGATTGCTAAAATATTTTAAAACACATAATATAAGATGTTTGATTAGTTTTGATTAATTTTACGAGCTGCAAACGTTGAACGCATTGTCAAAGGTTATACCAGTTAATGAATCTTCTCACGATCCCTTCATGGAACTTCTTGAATGACACATTTTTAAAACCTATATGTGCTCTATTTTATCCACTTCTACGTTCAAAGTAAGACTTATTCAAATTCAAATACTCATCACAAAAGTAGATGTAAATTTATCAGTGCTGTTTTAAATAACGATCGTTCATAATGAAATAAAAAATAAGTGGCAAGGGAGCTGCCGAGGGAAGGTAACGAACTCATTTTCATTTCTAAATCCATTCGCGGCATCTGGTTACCATTTTCATTCGAACAATGCCTTTCGCGATGTCTTCTCGAGAACCCCACCCCCACGCCCCCGATTGCAGTTAGTCCCTAACACTTACTGTACAAATATTCCGATCTCGAACGAATAACGGCGGAATTATGTAAAAATTCGCCGGCTGTACCAGCGCCCTAAATCCTATTAAGTTCTCGGTTTCCATTTGTTATTGATTTTTTTTTCATTCCGGTAATCGGCGACAGCCGTAACTATGCAAATGGGGGTGTCGTCTCACTACCCTAACGGCATTTCAATCGCCGAGGACTCGCTGGAATCTCGGCCGTTTTTTACGAGAGAGACAACAGAATTTTTTTGCCGGACCGGCGTTCGCGTCATTAAATTTGTTTCTTTTCGCTGGGTATGCGCCCGACGCGCCGTCACAACCTTTTCATCAACTAGCGATTTTCGGGTCTCCGTTCTCGCTCATACGTTGTCCACCGTGTGTCGCTTTTTTTTATCAACAACCCTCGTATCTGCAATTAGGAAAACGGATTTCAGGAATTAATGAAGGTTAAAGAATCATTGCCGCAGAAAGAGCAGCCGAAGTTCTTTGGACAGGTACTGATACAGAACCGAACTGATGCTGCTACTAACACGCTGCGAGCGTGTCGCGACAAGTTGGAACAGAACTGCGTCTGGTGATACTTTCCTCACACTGAGCTCGTTGGACAAGCCAGTGGGTCGCTCAGTTTGACTGTAACAGTCGTTTGAATTAGTCTACGCACCAATGACGCGTCGAAAAAATATTAAGTGTTCAAATGGAGCAACGGGTTAATCCCAAGTTTCTTGTTAAACTGGGTAAAACTTTTATAGAAGTTTATGCGCTCTTAAAAGAAGTGTAGATTTTGAACGTACGAAGTAAGTAAGTTTTGAATGGTTTAAACAGTTTAAAGGGGAACATGAAACGACCAAAGACGATCCGCGCCCTGGACGGCCCTCAACGTCAAAAACGGACGAAAACACTGAAAAAATTGGTAAATTAATCCGCGAAGATCGTCGTCTAAGCATCCGAGGGCTTGCTGAAATAACAGGTATCGACAAATAATGTGTTCGCCAGATTTTCAATCGTTCAACATGCGCGAAGTTTGGGCAAAAATGGTGCCAAAACTCTCCACTTCCGAGCAAAAAGAGTCAAGAATGAACATTTGCGCTGATATTCTAAACAACACTGACACTGATCCAGGCTTATTAGACACGGTCATTTCTTGTGATGAATCGTGGTTTTTTACTTACGACCCCGAAACAAAGCGCCATCCATGTATTGAAAGAGCTCGAAGTCGCCTAGGCAAAAAAAAAACAGGATGAGAAAATTCAAATTCAAAGCGATGATGATCGTTTTTTTTTGACATTCGAGGCATTGTTTACGTGCACTGGGTCCCTGAGGGTCAGACGGTCAATCGACATTATTACATTGAGGTTGTGACGGCCCTTCGTGTGCATGTGAGAAAACGAAGGCCCGATTGTGGAAGATCAAATCGTGGAAGATTCACCAAGACAAGGCACCGGTCCATTCTGCTTTGTCTGTGAAGACGCTTTTGCCAAATACGGCATTACTGTATTGGAACATCCTCCATACTCGCCCGACCTTGCCCCCTCTGACTTTTTTTATTTCTCAAGGTCAAATCGGTAGTGAAGGGGATAAGATTCAAAAGTATGGAAGCGGTTAAAGCAAAAGCGACGGAGGTTCTGAACCAGCTGACAGAAGCGGACATCCAGCACTGCTTTCAATAATGGAAAAGTCGTATGGAGCGGTGTAGAGATCGCCAAGGAGATTACATTGAAGGCGAAAAAATTTCTGCTGTAATTGGTAACGAATAAAAGTTCTGACAGCAGTTCGGTTATTTAATAGTCACACCTCGTATCGGTGAAATGAATACTAACTTCTTTGTATATGGATGGCGTGCTATATTTTTATATAATATATAAATTTTATTCATTAATTTCGGTTCTTGACATATGTATTTCACTTTAAAGAAAATAAGACAAACCCATGGAAAAAAAGTAAATTTCACTATGATACAACTCTATGGTTACATTTTTACCATTGTAAAAAAGTTGGTTTGAAAGGTTAAGTTTACTGTCAAGAATTCCAGATATACAGCAAAATATACAGGGTACTCAAAATAAATGGTCAGTCTTGAACAACTTTGTCCCTTTTTTTAAGTAACTTATTTTGAATAGAAAGTACCTACTATGTTTTTTATTACCTTCTATAGCTTCCATGTTTCATCATTTTACTAGACATATTATATTGTGAAGGTACAGTTTTCGGGATATACGAGGGCAAGCAAAATATTTTTTTAAAGAAATAAAATGTAAAAACTAACATATTATTTTTCTATATAGTCTCCTTCAACCGAAAGGCATTTTTCCCACCGAATCCATCTGATCCAGCAATTTCTTCAAGTGTAAGGCGACGGTCACCCTTCAAAAGCTCACGTACTGCTCAGATGTTCTCTTCCGTGATGGAGGTTCGAGGATGACGATCATTTGGTTCATTTTCCACCCCTTCTCAACCCGCCGAAAACGTTTATGCCACTCATGCGTTTTAGAAAGGGTTTCATCCCTGAATCGGGCCTGAAGACACATCAAAATATTAGAAGGCCGCGCACCTTTAATAGACAGCCTAATTTGCATATCTTTGCACAAAAAATTATTCCACCATTTATATGAAAAGTATATTTGGCAAGACAAAGAACCAATTTTAAGAAGAATTAGATATTCTCACAGCTGATTCACTTAAAATAACCACCTTATCGTGGCCATCTAAAATACGTATTACCGATTTAATATTAATTAAAACGCGTTTAAGTAATTAACTAAACAGTTGACCATTAATAATTACTTGAATCTGTTTTTATATATAATAAGCGAAAAAGATAATTTTGTAACTTGACTGCCAGCACATCCTGACGTCCTTAAATGTTTCTGTATTTTATATGTATTTGATATGTATTTTAAAATGATATATAAAAACGTTCCCTAATCAATACCAAGGTTATTTTCGTCAATGTATTTGCTTGAAGCAAAGTTATAAGCCAGTAACAAAGGAAAATCTGTAAAATTATCGTGTACATTTTTCGGGCTACAGGTGTTTTACTTGAGTATCGATAAAGAAATATACCCACCCCAAGTTGGCTTAGTAACGAAAAGCAAAGGTAAATGGGGAGGAAGTTTAAAACTTGAAAATGTTTGCCTACCTGGAAATATTCCTAAAAGTCAATAATGAACACAGTGACGTAGCTAAAATGATGCCAAGTCAAAACTGACCAAACGAAAATTGTCAGTCCGAGTGACAGTAACGATAGAATGGAACTAACAATGAAAAACAAAAATCACAAAGATGCGAAAATCCTGACGTATAATTTATAACAATATATATAATTTATTCGAGTTATCCAAAAATATTTAGAATAACTGCTAAGTTCAAGTTTAAATTATACGAGGTGTGTACATTAAGTAATGAGACTGATTTTTTTTAATTTCTTTATTCGAATAGAATTACAATTATTGTCTCCTTCGAAATAACTTCCTTGGGAAGCCACACAACACTGGAGACGGTTCTTCCATTCCTCATAGCAGTGCTGGAACTCATATACTGCAATAGCCTTCAGCTGGTCGGTTACAGCCGTTTGAATGTTTTCTATGGTCCCAAAATGACGTCCTTGGAGGTGATTTTTCAATCTCGGGAAGAGAACAAAGTCACAAGGACTCAAGGCAGGCGAATAAGGACGCTGAGGAGCCACAGGAATGTTGTTACTGGCTAATGTTTACTGAAATGGCTTTGTGACAAATCACATTGTTGTTATGCAACATCCAGTTGTTCTTGATAATTGGTCTCATACGGATGACCCTTTTTCAAGAGTTTTCAAGAACCTCTCTGTAAAAGTGTTGATTTACTGTTTGGCCTGGAGACACAAACTCTTTGTGGACAATTCCCTGACTATCAAATAAGCAAATCAGCATGCATTTGATCTTCGACTTGCTCATTCTTGCTTTTTTTGGTCTTGGAGAGCTTGGAGAGCTTTAGCGCTTGGTTTCCGGGTCGTACTCAAACACCCAAGTCTCATCATCGTTCCATAAAATGGAGATAATTTTCAATCGATTCCAAAAATTCAAGACACCTTTCTCTCCTGATGTCCTTTTGTTCCTGCGAAAGGTTTTTTGGAACCATTTTTGCTCAGATTATTGTCATCCCCAATTCGTTAGTCAAAATCTGATGAATAGTGGTGTGATTCAAATTTAACTCTTCCCCGATCATTCTTGTCGTCAACCGATGATCTGAATGCACAAAATCCCGTATTCTAACGACATTTTCATCGGTTCTTGAAGATGAAGGCCTTTCGCTGCTTCGTTCATCTTCAATCGACTCTCTTCCTTCTCAGAATGCCTTAAACCACAACAAAACCTGGGCTCTTGAAAAAACACTATCTTCCTAGGCGTGTTGAAGTTTTGCAAAAGTATCCGTTGGGCTGTGTCCAAGTTTGAAGTAAAACCTGATAGCACACCGTTGCTCAAAATTAGTGTCGATCATTTTTTAAAACGTACTAGAAAAAAACGGATTATGAAAACAATAACAAATAAATGACTCTAACAAGTTCAAACTTATACTGAAGGTGCATTACATACCGCCCTTCCAAGTCCCGTCTCCGCAGTGTTGCTAGATCTGGTGCTACGATGCCAGTCTCATTACTTAATTTATACAACTCATATGTGTATGTTCTTCCATAACTTCCATAAGGTTTTAAGCATCTAAAACTTATTTCCCCAATTGATTGAGTTGATTTTAAATTAAAACTTAAAGAAATCCAATATTTGACATTCAAGGATCAGGCCTAGTAAAAGATTTTCTGCTCAACTTAGCGGTTAGAAATATATAAATATTGTTTGTTCATGAGTGTTCAATAATTTATGTACGCTATATGCTTTTTCATAGTCAGCACGGTTCATTGTTTACTTTTAATTAATATTGGTTCTAAAATTCTTTGTTTTGATGAAAATAAAGCTTTGTATATTATTGTTTGTACGTATTTGTCGAGGAAACATTATAGCAGTTCGTCTCTTGCATTCTCCAGTAAATCACCAGTTATTAATGCGTCGAAAAAGAAGCAATGAATACTCTAAGGCCTTTCTGACCCTCGGCCGCCCTCGGGCTACGATATTGCCTATGAAAGCTATTTTCTTCGCGCGCCAGACGTTGGCCGTTGGCGAGACGTTGTAAAAGTTTAGAAATAGATATTTGAAAGGTTGAAATACTTTAGGATTTTACGCCCGGATACCCTCGGAAGCTGTATGATAGTCGAGGCCGTCTCGGAAACGAATTCCGCCTATAGAAAAATGGACGTTTTTTATGACGCCAAAGGGCCCTGGATTTATATTTTTTTCTTGTATATATACACACCAGGAAGAAATATAGAATGCGACATCATGAAAAATTGTTATTTATGTGCGACGGTTTTTTCTTAAACTGTCGGTATGCGTTTTTAAGGGAATTATTAAGAAAACAAAAAACTGGACGTTTTCCACGAAACACCGAACTACTACACTTTTCTCGACGCGCGTTTCGCCAACCTAGTTGGCATCTCCAGGAGAAGATTAAACTAAATTCCTAGCCTACACACTTGCACTATTTATACTAAATTTATTGCCACGGTTCACTGAACCGTAACTGTCTTTGTTTATCAGAGCAAACAGTAGACTGGTTTGTATCGGACCATTGTCCTTATTCATACAACTGTTACACTTAATGACTTCTAAACTTTCAAAAGCATCCAACTGTCTACTGTTTGTTACATTTCTAATTAATTTTAAATTATTTATGTCTATCCTATAGTTGTTGTCAAAAGCGTGTTGGGCAACACAAGATTTTTCAGTTCTGCCATATTTCAAATAAGTCATGTGTTCTTTAAATCTAGTCAAAATATATGTTTTTGTTTGCCCAATATACTTTTGATCACAATCTTTCCAACTTATTTCGCATATTCCTGCCTCTTCGTTATTGTTGATTTTGTCTTTGGGGTTACCCAAAAGCGTCTGTAGTTTGTTTTTAGAATTATAAACCAAATTGATATTAATATTTTTAAAAATTTTATCTAGTAGATAAGTTAATAAGGAAGCATACATTTAAGAGAACCCTGTACAATTCCACGACTTTTCGTAGAGATACTGACAATTCGAAATTTGCTTCGTTACCATATGAACCTAAATTCACCCAACGGACTAGATAAAATTTTTAAAAATATTATCAAATATCAATTTGGTTTATAATTCTAAAAACAAACTACAGACGCTTTTGGGTAACCCCAAAGACAAAATCGACAATAACGAAAAGTCAGGAATATACGAATTAAGTTGTAAAGACTGTGATCAAAAGTATATCGGGCAAACAAAAAGATCTATTTTGACTAGATTTAAAGAACACATGGCTCATTTGAAATATGGCAGAACTGAAAAAATCTTGTGTTGCCCAACACGCTTTTGACAACAACCATAGGATAGACATAAATATTAAAAAAATTAATTAGAAATATAACAAACAGTAGACAGTTGGATGCTTTTGAAAGTTTAGAAATCATTAAGTGTAACAGTAGTATGACTAAGGACAATGGTCCGATACCCACCAGTCCACTGTTTGCTCTGATAAACAATGACAGTTACGGTTCAGTAAACCGTGGCAATAAATTTAGTATAAATAGTGTGTAGGCTAGAATTTAGTTTTAATCTTCTCCTGAAGATGCCAACTTGGTTGGCGAAACGCGCGTCGAGAAAAGTGTAGTAGTTCGGTGTGTTGTGAAAACGTCCAGTTTTTTGTTTCTACGCCGAAGGTTCCAGTATCCACTCCAGAATTATTAAGAATATTAGAAGTATGTGGAGAACTAATAATATTTTTATGCTTGAAGGATTGATCACTAGAGTAACAAAATTACCAGCTAAAAGAAAAATGAAAGAGCTAAATAAAAATGCCCATCTATCACAAGCCACGAGGCATGGTCTGGGCATGTGAACGTAGGTGTGCGACGCAGGTTAGGCTTTACGAGAGGAGCATATGCGCACATAATGCTTTGTCATTTATAAATGTAGAAATCCCTATCCTATATAGCATGATATGGTTATACAGGGTGTTCCATATCATTTTTAGGGTCCGGAAAATTATGCAGTCATGCAGAGCATGCACTATACATCTCTATGATAATTAAAGTATAAACCATATTTTTTTAAGCGCATATTTCTTGCCCCTGTATACCCATGTCACTGACCGTGCGTACTATGCCGTTCCGAAAGAAGTCCCGTGCGAGAACCCAGGACGCCATCATACAATTTCTCCATAAAACAGAGAGGTTCTAGTGAGACCAAACATCAGGAACAACTGGATGTTTGAACATGACAATGCGCCTTGTCACACAGCCATTTTAGTAAACGAGTTTTTAGCCAGTAAAAATATTCCTTTGGCTCCTCAGCTTCCTTATTCGCCTGACTTGAGTCCTTGTGACTTTTTTATCTTCCGAGATTGAAAAATCCCCTCCAAGGACGTAATTTTGGGACTATAGAAAACATTCAAATGCTGTAACCGACCAGCTGAAGACTGGTCCAGTATATGAGTTCCAGCACTGCTACGAGGAATGGAAGAACCGTCTCCCGCGCTATGTGGCGTCCCAAGAAAGTTATTTTGAAGAAGACAGTACTGAATTGTAATTCTGTTCGAATAAAAAAAAATCAAAATAATCTCTCATTACTTAAGGGGTAGCACGGTACCTTGTAGGTAATTTTTATTGGCTTAAACGCTTCCTTAACTATCCAAAAATATCCAAAAGATTTTATTGGGGGAAACTTTTTTATGTACTTGAAACGTTAAACGCGTTCTTCTCGAAACCATGTTTTTCGAGCTGGCCGTAAAGCGAGCGCCTACAATTTTCACCCAATCGAATTTAAAAAAAAAAATTCTAGTGAACGCCCGTAGGACTTTTTGATTTATTATTATTATTATTATTATTAACAGGTAATAAGGGCAGAGATGTTTAACATCTATTATGCCCAAATGGTAAAAATGATAAAAAACATAAACTTAAGCTACATGGACTAACTTAACGTACATTTCTAATGTAACATATTAGGAATATGTCAATTTATGTATAAAGCAATAATTTCCCAGACATGTGTATATAAATATAAACCTCGCAAAACATAAAATAGCAGTAAATGTGAAAATTATACCATGTGAACCAAAATATATAATTAAATATATAATTAAATGTTGAACCAATTTCTGAGAACTTATGAAAATTTACCGATTGTATTACCAATTATTGATTGCCATTTTTTTCTGAAAAAACGTGTTTTTTCTTTAAACTGATGCCACTTATTTTAAATCAATATTTCTAAAACTGCTACGGTCGTTCATTAGATTTTTTCGATTTAATTTCAAAATATTTTTGGTTTTTTGTTCTAGATGCTCAATTGCGACCTCTAGGTTTACGGCCAGAGAGGTCATAAAAAAAAGATGTTTCATTCCGAGTGCTGTTGTGCCGCCATTTTGTTTTTAAAGTACTTAAAAAAAATGGGCGTTGATTTTAACCCCACAAGGTAGTGTCACCCCTTAATTTACACACCTTGTATGTCTCAACAGCTCGACCCAGAAATAAGATCGGAAACATGCTTTCGCCACCGTCGACAATTATATATCGCAAATTGTATATCCACATTATATGTGACGTTGATAATGGTGGAACAACACAAAAGAGAAGCACGCACACCGCTGAATAATAACGCCGAATCGACCGCCATCTCATACGCTCGCTCCGCTTTACGTGTCGCGCTAGGTTGCACTTTTTTAATGATCCCCATTTTACCTACAGATGTGATTCTTCTTTAAAACTCTCGCGCCTCATTTCCCCACACAATGGCGCCGCGAATATCACTCTCTAAATACAATGCACCGATATGAAACACTCATTATTTTCGAATGGGTGTTTTCTCTGCTGAAGGCGTCGCAACCGTGGGCGTGAAGAAAAACGTGTATTTTATATTACAACGAAAAAAGATCCATAGGGATTAAATTTAATAGGTGTAGGCTGAATGATATCGTATATGTAAAATTTTTAAATATGTATATATGTATGATTCCTCGACACCAGAAAAAGAAAGATATAGAAGCAGCATCAGATAGGGCGGCAGATTTTCATTAGTTGTAAAAATTAGAGCTTGTGCGAGCGCGGAGTGTAACAGGACCGTAGTCAGTTTACGAATGAAAATGTTAATATTTTCACAGAAACTATGTACTGTACTATGTATCATAGTACATTTTTTTTCATGCAATCGCTAGTCGCTCGTTTTCAGCGACAAATGAGGTCATGTGGTACGATTTTGAATTTTCCGCCACTTCAAGAATTGTAGCGAATAATTTCAGCGTTTAGCGTCAAATTTAAGCGACAAATGAAACATGTGTATCGAAAGTCGATGAATCGATATAACCACTATATTGTAACGGTATATGTATACAATAGATTCTGAAATTAGCCCCTCTTTTCCGTTTGGTAGAACTACTCGTCGGATTATTGTTTCTTTATCTTCTGCAAATTGTTTTGAATATATCGATTCGATTGTTCGAATTACGTTGACGCTGGTAGACCCCGGCAGAGAAGAGCTAAACAAAATTTAGCTTTATCGCTACAATTCTTAAAGTGGCGGAAAATTCAAAATCGTACCACGCGACCTCATTTGTTGCTGAAAACAAACGACTAGCGACTGCATGAAAATGCACCCTTACTTATTACCAAGCGCGAATGTCACAGGGCCGACTCCCCTCAAATAATAATTACTAGTATTTATAAAGCTATTTAAACACACGGCGAATACGTAAAAACGAAACATATCAACGCGATGCAATACCGGCGACTGTGTTACAGCGTGCCATAAATAACCAAAATTGCTAGCGCAGTTTTCGTAATGCAAGTCAGCTGTGAGCTGTGAAGGCCAAGAAGTCAAGGGCAGGACATGCACAGTATGTCCTGCCCATACCCTTGGCTTCATCGGTTTTTCTAAACGGCTTAGTCTAGTTGGTCTATGATTTTTAAGTATTGAACCCGTTGACTGGAATGGACCGCTAAAATCTAGACTAGACTAGATGAAGTATCAACTCCTCAAGGTAAATCTATAACGGCCAACGTCAAATTTCAATCCTACGAATTATTTTCATCTTTCATGTCATTCCTACTAATGGATGTAATCAACTAAAATAGAGCTCCAAAGAAATTGCAAATAAGACCATCTACTAAATGATTTTGCACTTCTTCCTCAATATCTACCACGTTTACGCACCAATGTCACCATGTCGCTAGATTAAAGCTTCTCCCATATTATACTAATGCACGTATGGTACAACGAGAAATCAAATAATCCTTATGTAAGGGGTACCGCCTATATTTTTTCGGCAAACGAAAACGTACGTTTTTTTTATAACTAGCCTTAAAAGAGTATAACATAATTCGTGTCGTTTGTTCAGGGAGTAATGAGAATGATAAGAACTCTCAAAATGTGATTAAAAGTCATGCACGTGAAATACTGGTTTAATGTACTTGACTATTTAAGAAAACCTTTAAAGTAAACTGGAACCTTTTTCTGTAACAAAACGAAAAAACCTCTCACGCAACGGGTGAGTTGCCAACTTAGTATAGACGTAATATTAAATTATTAAAGTATTCCCATTGCGTATTTTAGTTAAGTACCTACTATCGAAGTCCTACGATTCTGGACATTATAGGAACCTTTAGATAATTTTTTTTTACAGATATTATGCTCCACTTACCTATGTGAATGTAGTTCCGTAAATTGGTCCAATGAAAATTATTATGCAAAAATATAATCCTGAGAATTGGTTCTTTAATTGTTCTAGTTCTTTAATTGTTTAAATTACCATATCCTTTTAGTATTATTATCATTACTGAAATGCTTTCATATGTGCACTATAACCACCAATGTTATAGTTATAAGTTGTCATAAGATGTTACAATCACCACCATCAGGTTTTAGGGCAGAACAGATCGGGTCTATCTGCGCCGCGAACCTTTTTCTGTGTCGTTTACTGTATGTATAGGATTAATCAACTAAAATTCATACCGCTTTATTTCTCTTAATTTTCATCGAATCGAAAAATTAAAAAAAGGGTCCGAAAAGGTGTGTTACAACGCAAGGTCGGACTCATATCATCATTGACGGAAGGACATAATATGAGGATCTCGTGCGTTCAGATCGTCGGTTCGATAAGAATGATCAGAGAAGAATTAAATTTGAATCACACCATCATACATGTTCAACATCATGTTCATCAGATTTTGACTAACGAATTGGGGATGAGAAAAATATGCGCAAAAATGGTTCTAAAAATATTTCGCAGGAACGAAATGACATCAGAGAGAAAGGTATCTTGACTTTTTTTGGAATCGATTGAAAATGATTAACGTGTCATTACTGGTGATGAGACTTGGGTGTTTGAGTACAGCCCGGAAACCAAGCACCAAAGCATGTAATGGCACACTTCAAGCTCTCCAAGACCCAAAAAAGCAATAATGAGTAAGTCGAAGATCAAATGCATGCTGATTTGCTTTTTTTATAGCCAGGGGAGTTGTCCACAATGAGTTTGTGCCTCCAGGCCAAACACTAAATCAACACTTTTACAGAGAGATTCTTCAAAGAATCGAAAAGGACTCATGCGTGTGAGACCAAAGATCAGTAACAACTGGATGTTGTCACACAGCCATAAACTCAGAAAACGAGTTTTTAGTCAGTAAAAACATTCCTGTGGGCTCCTCGGCCTTCTTCTTCGCCTGACTTAAGTCTTTGTGACTGTTTTCTCTTTCCGAGGTTGAAAAATCACCTCAAAGGACGTCGTTTTGGGACCACAGAAAACATTGAAACGGCTGTAACCGACCAGCTGAAGGCCATTCTAGTATATGAGTTCTAGCACTGCTATGAAGAATGGAAGATCCATCTCCTGCGCTGTGTAGCTTCCCAAGAAAGTTATTTTGAAGGAGACATTACTGAATTGTAATTCTATTCGAATAAAAAACACGAAAAAATCAAACTCATTACTTAATTTACACATCTCGTACCTATCGCTTGTGTCCTTCAGAAACACCGACTGTCTTCATTGCTTGAGCATTTCGAAGTCATTTTTGAACATTTTTTTTTTAAACTTTGTTTTCGACAAAGATTGCAATTGTTATTTTCAGTGCCAAACTACTGTATGAGTTTAGTAATAATTAAGAACTTTTGCAATTATTTATAATCGAATCAGTTTTTATCTAATAGCGAAATGTAAAAATTGTGAATTTTATGTATGTAACTTACTCCATAACTCATAACCCTATGTGTGGATCTGCGTTGTAATGCACTGAAAAAATAAAACCAGATAACATGTTAAACGTTGTCTATAGTCGTTCCTTGATTCGAAATTTTACATATTTTAGTGCAGAGTGGTTAATATGCAAAAAAAAATCTAAAATGTTTCAACAAGCTTGCATTTTAAGACATATTTATGATAACATTAAATTCTATCAAATAGATAATATTAATAAAATATGTATACCTGTATATATCATATATTCTTTATTTCACTGAACAATGTGTGGACATATTTTAACCAAAATTTAATAAAACATTATAATAAGCCTCATTGTTAACGACTCATTGGACTGTAATTATTATATTATTAACGACCGATGTACAATATGTCCGAAATTTTAATTTTTGTTGGTTCGTAACCCATAAAATAATTTATTAAATCATTTTATTATTTGAAAGCAGATACACACAATGGATCAGTAATTAATGTTCTGTTTAGGAAATTAAAATAAAACACATTAAATCATAAAACAAAACAAAAATGCTGAAAATTCAACTACTTCCTTTCATAAATGATTCCCTGAGCCAGAGAGTTACCTAGATAAGTTCAAAATTTACTTAAACTGATATTGTAAGTTTGAGTAGAAGAATGATGTATCTTACCATATGGTACCAGTGAGTTGAGGATATTGAGGATATTCAGGATAAAAAAAAATTGGGAGAAATATCAAGTTATTGTGAACCGAAGTGGATTTGAGATAGGTATATACAGCATGCGCATAAACAATTTACGTGACTTTACGGTAACTGTCGTATTTGTTTAAAAAACAATGACGTTATCTGGCATTATTTCTCAAAAATTCGAAGAACATCTAAGGAACAAATTGCTTTTTTTATTTTTTTTTTTACTGCTGTACCAAGTTTCAACTAGTACAATTTTAGCTCGATTAAATTTTTATAAACCGGTTTTCATCTGGGCTATTTGAGTTTTGGCCAATCTGAGTAAAATCAGTTACAGACATATGTCGAAATCACCTTATGAGGAATGGAAGAACCGTCTCCAGCGCTATGTGGCTTATCAAGGAAGTTATTTTGAACATAAGCTATCTTTATATCTAAGAATATAAAGGTAAACGAATTTATTTTTGGAAGTTTTTTAAGGATGTCAGTCCAGACAAGATTTACATATTAGATAGATATGTAAAAACAAAATATATACAATATTTTTTAACAGTTTTAGCTGCTTCAGAGCTTTATTTATTGCCTACAGAGTAAAATACTACATACGCACTAAACGAACATAACGACCTCGTCATTATTCACCACATCGCGCTTTTAAAAATTAATACGCCGTGTTTTCGTATTAATGATCGGTATCATTTTCGCGTGGAACGAATTACTCCACCATCACGCTACACGTTCATTAATGCGTTTATTTAAAAAACGTTTCACTACAATTTATTAATTCGATTTAAAATATCGCCCTACGTTCCAATCCATTATATCCTACAAAAATTTTCCGCATGTAAAGACACACATAATTTCCATTAAATTGTCTTCCCAACACGCTAAGTCAAGATCATAACAGATCATTCTGTCATGGGATCAATTCAGGTTGACAAGAACGAATAGTAGTTTATGAACATAGCCTTGTTCTAAAGTGCGATCCACCCCACGACTTTCACAGTCAACGACAGTGGCGGTTGGTGATATTTCAGTTAGTCATATCTTGAAAACGACGCATGGGACCCACTTCTTTTTTAGGTGATGACTATACACCTCTTACGGAAGGATTTATAAAAAAAAGTGAAAAAACCGTCAGCAAAGTTTGCGAAAAATTTTTCAAAAAAACTGCAGAACACCCTGGGATCTCAGTAACGCTCAGTGGAATATTTGCAGTATATATATGTTTTCATAATCTAGAAACAAATATAAGAAGAGGTTTTTCGATTTGCTACAAAATATTTTTTTTTTTCAAAAAGTTATGGCCATTTTAATTTAGGAAAACAAAATGTTCCTATAAAATTAAAATTAAAATGGCTTTAACTTTTTGAAAAAAACAAAATTGTAACAAATCGAAAAACCTCTCATATTTGTTTCTAAATTATGAAAAAAATATATACTGCAAATATTCCACAGAGCGTTACTGACATCCCAGGGTGTTTTGCAGTTTTTTTGAATTTTTTTTCGCAAACTTTGCTGACGGTTTTTTCACTATAAATCCTTTCTGTAAGAAGTGTACAGTCATCACCTAAAAAGTGAAGTGGGTCCCATGTGTCGTTTTCAAGATATGGCTAACTGAAATATCACCAACCGGCACTGGTCAACGATGTGTTCTTTGAAGTCACACTACAGACTACAGAATTTGTGGTAAGAGGACAATGCGCATGAAGAAGTACAATACATAACCAATATTTGGTCCAAATTAATCGACTATAAATAGCACATTGGCTTCAAATGATACATCAAGTTTTTAAGTAATGAAAAATATGAGAATCGGAATTTTTTACTCTAATAGCTCATTTTTTATATTTTGGGGTTGCCAAATTCGAATTCAGCAGCCTTTCATTGTTTTCTCCTTGGTACGTATATTATTTTATAAAAATGCGAAAAAAATGCAAAAAAATATGCAAAACAGTGCAAAAAAATAAATAAAATGTTTCTTTTTGTAAGAATAGCTGGGAATAGGATTTTTTTACTGAAATAGCTCATTTTACATGTTTCTTGGATTGTTCAGCTCCTTATGATGGCTGGGATGTTGAAAAGAGAATGTAAGCGCAAGGAGTAAAACGAAATCTTTTGAAGAGAAAAGAACTCGTTACAACAAAAGGAAATAATGTGAATGGAGGGAGATGAATTCTGATAAATTGGTTCTGACTGCAAGATTTTTTCTACATGATGATGTACTTGGCGGTTATGGTTACTATTTTGTATTTGCCCAGATTCAGATCAAACAGTCCAAAAAATGAGCTATTTCATTAGAAAAAATCCTATTCCCAGGCTATTCCTGCAATAAGCCACATTTTAGCCTTTTCTTCTCTGTTTTGCATCTTTTTTGCTTTTTTTTATCGCATTTTTATAATATAATGTGCTCACCATGGCTGAAATCAAATTTGGCAACCCAAAACAACATAAAAAAATGAGTTATCGAAGTCTATAGAGAATAAGTGGTTTGGACTCCGGGTTTTAAACTTTTTTATTTGGGTGCCTGTGTTTATTAATATATATTGCACACGGTATTGTTCACAATATTCGCTGTGCTGAAAACACAGGGAATGATAAATTAAGAAAAGTTTAGTAAGCGTTATTGAATATTAATATTTTGTCTGTTTTAATATCCTCGCAATATTTCACCCCCTTCAGGTGTTCTTATCTATAAAGATAAGTCAATGTTGGATATGAATTATAACCGAACAGTGTTCTGTATTTCCGATCAAGGGGGGAATAATTGAAACATCGGTTGCGCGTTTTCCAGCTTGCTATCGAGCCGAGCATCTCGATATAACTTTTGCCAATCTCGAACTATACATTAATCTCCACGGGTACGTTATGCGTGGAAGTGTAGGGTGTCCCGTTCCTGTGCAATACTAATCCCTATTCGAATTACGATTTCCAACGGTAATACCGTAGAGGCTATTGTTATTGTAATAAAGCCTTGTAATTGGAACTCTAAGGTTATCTGATTTTGTCGGGTGGTTTGGCGTATATTCTATTATTGTTACATTATTGGAAATAAAAACTCATTCTAGATCAGAAGAATCGTGTTTGGGCAATATTCCCTTTTAATCATTTTCAAAAAATTAGTAAAAAAAACATCAAATCAACAAAAAAGACAAAAAAAAAACAATGGTTTTCACTAAACGTGACCTGCAGATGTAAAAATATACAGGGTGTCCAATTTAAAAATGAAATGTTGCATGCATTTCCGGTGAAACCGGAAGTTGCACAAATATGCTATGTAGGCCATTAATTGGCATTTATACCAGATATGACATATACCAAATTTCATTAAGATATCTTTAAAATTAAAAAATGACAGTCCGAAAGTGATTCCGTCGAGACCCGGTACATAATATTATATGAATTAAACTTTTTTAATCCATTGAAAATAACTCAATCGTGTTTATTTATAAACGTCAAACTGCAATATAATATGGTTATTTGTGCTTTCATGGCGAAGTAGAGGCCGACAGTTCCAATTTAGTTATTAATTTTTAACGGATTAAATTCGCAAATCTAATTTAACTAATAATTTGCAAGCTATTTACTGAAATGTCAATAAAGTATACATTTTAAATCGGGAGGATGCGTTCTTGCAGAAAATTAACCAATATATAGGGTCCCCTTAAAAAGATGATGAGGGTTTCGTTCTGTGATTTTTCGATGTTCAATTGTTAATTTTGATAATCTTGAAATAAAAAAAAAACTCAGCCCATTTAATAGATACGTTAATAAGGAAGCATACATTTAAGACAGCCCTGTACAATTCCACGACTTTTCGTAGAGATACTGACAATTCCGAAATTTCTTTCGTTACCATATGAACCTAAATTCACCCGCGGACTAGACAAAGTTTTTAAAAATACTAATATCAATTTGGTTTATAATTCTAAAAATAAAGTACAGACGCTTTTGGGCAACCCCAAAGACAAAATCGACAATAACGAAAAGTCAGGAATATACGAAATAAGTTGTAAAGATTGAGATCAAAAGTATATTGGCCAAACAAAAAGATCTATTTTGACTAGATTTAAAGATTGCATGACTCATTTAAAATACGGCAGAATGAAAAAATCTTGTGTTGCCAACATGCTTTGACAACAACCATAGGATATACATAAATAATTTAAAATTAATTAGAAATGTAACAAACAGTAGACAGTTGGATGATTTTCAAAGTTGAGAAATAATTAAATGTAACAGTAGTATGAACAAGGACATTGATCCGATACCCACCAGTCTACTGTTTGCTCTGACAAACAAAGACAGATGTTACGGTTCAGTACGGCGACAAATTAAGTGTGTAGGTTAGAATTTAAAAATAATCTTCTCCTGAAGATGCCAACTTAGTTGGCGTCGAGAAAAGTATAGTAATTCGGTGTTTCGTGGAAAACGTCCGTTTTTTTTTTTGTTTCTACGCCTAAGATTCCAGTAGCCACTCCAGAATCTTGAAAGAACAAAAACAGTACTGATATCTTTGTATGAATTTTTTTTCTCTATTTCGTATAACAAACCCTGTTATTAGGTGTCAAAATATAAATGAAAACCCTGTACATATAAAGTAGTACTTGAGTATAAATAAATATTGAGACATATTATTGTCAAAATAAATTAGAAAAAATTGTTTGACTAATAAAATAAGTAGTAATTCAATCCGTTAGTGTGTTATGTTATTAAATAAATCATGTTTGTAAAACAAGCGTTTCGTTTCACACCCTCTTCGAAACCGAATGTTTAGAAAACATTACAATTGATCAGAAAATCTGTTGAATCGAACAAAGAATTTTAATGCACGAAATCCTGTGTACTACACTTTCATTTAAAAAACTATGACATTCGAAACAAAAACATGTCTTTCACTGCTCAAATCTCTTCAGTTTCTATTTTAGAGTGTCGAGAAGTTTATAGCAGCTATTCATAGTAAATCTCAACGTACATACACGTATTTACGGAATAGAGCGTATACGACCTACACGCTTTTATTGTTACGTTTAGTTTTGTTTGGGTGTCGTAAATTACGAAGAGATATGGCCGTAAAAGTCTATCGAAGCTTGAAATGCTACAATGTGCCGTATACTGCCTACATACATCCTAGACATCAACGTAATGGGTCAGGATAATAGTCATATTACGTCCTTCAAGCTACTCGGAAGCAGTCTCCGTCTGGTGACGATATAGTCACTATGTTTACACAATGTAATTTGAGACTTGTTAGTTGAGGTGTTCCATAAGGATAATTTCAGTTAGAAATTGTGCTTCCTTACTTACTTGTTTGTACTTGCAGGGGTTTGAAATATTAAACTTCTAATTTCTTATATTAATATTAGAGGAGGAATGATTATATTAAATCTAGCATGTACTGTTTTAATTATCTTCTGATGATGGTTCAAAAAGTGGAAAAGTAGTCAAGTGGGAATTTCTTATGTTAATATTAAGCAAAATGTCATCCAGAGTGTTACATTAAGCTTTTTAAGTCTTTTGTAATATATTATTTTATCACACCCAAAATTAACATCAAACTCCTATTTGCAGAGTAGGAATTACCCTATCCGGTTATTTCTGAGACCCATTTGAAACTCACATTATCATTCACTTTTACATTTAAGTACGTCTGTATTAATTTATCTTTATAATCCAATTAGTACAAAAAAAGTAACATTACAAACTCGATAATCCGAAAATTCGAACTATATTTGCTCGGTCATAATCCGAACAAACCTTGATTATCCGAACATCGTACCTCAGCGTATGAGATAGCCAGAACCCAGATGTGGCGGGGTCAACGACGATCAGTATTGCCCGATCTATCGTTTTAGCTAGGGGAAACTTCTCCTCTATTGTCCCACGATATACGAGGTGTGTAGATTAAGTAATGAGACTGGCGACAACCTCCTTATTCGCCAGACTTGAGTCCTTGTTACTTTTTTCTCTTTCCGAGATTGAAAATCCACCTCAAGGGGCGTCATTTTGGAACCATGAAAAACATTCAAATGGCTGTAACCGACCAGCTAAAGGCTGTTCCAGTGTATGAGTTCCAGAACTGCTATAAGGAATGGAAAAACCGTTTCTAGCGCTGTGTGGCTTCCCAAGGAAGTTATTTTGAATGAGACAATACTGAATTGTATATTCGAATAAATTGTATATTCGAATAAATTTAAAGAAAAAAACAGTCTTATTACTTAACTTACACACCTCGTATATTCCCTTTCACGGGGATACCCCGATTATAATTATCATGTTTCCAATTCATTGCAAATTAACAGGTAACGTCTCATTTTTTTTTTGTTTCATGTATGGTATAATAGCAGTGCTTGATAAACATGGGATTTGTTTATTTTAATTGCAATATATGACTGTATAGGCATAGTATTTTCTACTGACGAATTTTAGTTAAGAATGTTCAGATGATTCAATATAAAAAATAAATTATTTTTGATAATCCGAACAAATCGACAAGCCGAACAACCCTTTATAACATTTACAGTTATGGGATTTTACTATATTACGAAATTCAACAGGTTCATTCTCTATGGTGACTGAATAAAAATTATAAACGTGGTTGACCGATAAGATTAAACTACACAATACACTATTTATCTCACGTGTACCGACTAAACATACCAAAACGTTGAATATAAGATATGTACATATTCATGACGTTAAACGACCAATGCTGAATATATTCATAAGCAGTCCTCTTCTTCATCCATCTAATTTCGTAAAGATCTCGCATTACCCCATTCTATGGGACGTTTATCAGCAATTCATGCGCCCATCTCAAAGTTTGACATATTAAAATTGCGGTCCAAAATGAAAAGGAAATGAAAAGTCGTAAACCCTCGATATCATCTGCGTTTCAAAGAGTGGTCATGAAGGAAGACATAAAATAACCGTAAAATATTAATAAAACCTTCGTGGTAAAAAATTCGTGGTATACCAGCACCTTTGTTAATGTTTATATCTGGTCAAGACGCCAGTGAGATTTGATTTGCCTTTCTGTATATAAATGTAGACACGTTTTGACAATTGGAATCCGTAGTCGGTTTAAACTCATCATGTCACAGCTCGTTGATAAACCCAAAAAATAGTCTAAAATAATCGATTTTGTCATTTATACTGTTAAATCGAAAATAGTATAGAACAATGATATTGAAGTTTTCTTATGACACAATTTAGGACTCAGCATAAACCTAGAGTTAACCACAACTATATAACACCAAACCCATTCTCATGGTTTTGTATCTAAGAAACTAGAAATCACCTATCTCGGGGGTACGTGAGCAGATAACCTCAAACCCAATAACCCCATAGCCCTGAGGATCTTCGTGTCCCCAGACTCAATTATCCCATAGTTTGTTTGAGGATACAGAGTTGAAGAATTACCGTCTGTGACCAGTAAGTCTGCAGTAAATTCAAATGAATTCGATTCATTTGAATAGGTTGTTACAGATTCGCAGGAATTGAAATTTCCTTCTGTGGTTGTCTGATTCCCAAGGTAAGTTAGGCTTTAAGAAATGGGGAAGAGGTTTACTTGACTTGAAAACTTTACCTCATAGATTTTCAGACCATGGGTCTACTGGATACATTACATATTGTCTACTAAAAAACCTGGATACATACCTGGACCATACTGGATACATATTGTCTACTAAAAAACCTCCGAGTCATTTATAGTTTTATATATGAAGCTAACAGGTTATTGGGTTAAATGTTATGGGGTTATTGGATTTGATTTGGGCTATTGGGTTAAAGGTTTAAGGGTAAGTGGTCGTATGGTTGTGAAGTTCACTTTAGGTTTCTGCAGACATCTAAACAATATCTTTTGACAAGAAAGTGACAATTTATCTATTTATTCTATACCATGATTCTCGTCTCATTTTTGAGGTTAGGGACGACGTACGAAGTGATAGGTTTAAATCGACTGTAGATTCGAATTTAGCGACCCCAACAGACATGTAGGTATGGTGGTGTAGTCTACTGTAATTTCCACTTGTTTCTTTATGTGAGTGTTGTTTATAAGTGTATATTGGTAAGAGACTGGCCACGTAGCGCCCGATCTAGCAACACTGCGGAGATGGGACTTGGAAGGGCTGTAGGTTAACATGTAACGCACCTTCAGTACAAGTTTGAACATGTTAGAGTCATTTGTTTGTTCTTTGTGACTGTTTTCGTAAACAGGTTCTTTTAGTGCGTTTTAAAAATGAGTGATATTAATTTTGAGCAAAGGTCTGGTATCAGGTGTTACTTATCGTATACGTTGACAGACAGCGCAACGCCTACGGAGACAGTGTTTTTTCAAGAGTTCGGGTTTTTCTGTGGTTCAAGGCATTATCAGAAGGAAGAGAGTCGACTCAATATGAACCACGCAGCGGAAGGCCTTCATCTTCAAGAACCGATGAAAATGTCCATGGAAAGAGTTTGTGCCTCCAGCCCAAACAGTATATCAACACTTTTACAGAGAGGTTCTTGAAACGCTTCGAAACAGGGTCATGGGTGTGAGACTAAACATCAAAGAAAGCTGGATGTTGCATCAAAACAATGCGCTTTGTCACACTGCCATTTCAGTAAACAAGTTCTTAGCCAGTAACATTCCTTTGGCTCCTCAGCCTCCTTATTCGCCTACCTTGAGTCCTTGTGACTTTTTTCTCTTCCCGAGGTTGAAAAATCACCTCATTTATTCTACTATTCCAGTGTATGAGTTCCAGTACTGCTATGAGGAATGGGAGAACCGTCTCCAGTGCTGTGTGGCTTCCCAAGGGAACAATACTGAATTGTGATTCTCTTCGAATAAAAAAAAAAAGTAAAAAATCAGTCTCATTGCTTAATTTACACACCTCGTAGATTGTAATTATCAGAATTACACCAAATCACAAATAATATACTGCAAATGCCCTCGTTATTATGTTCCGATTAAAATCAAGAGTAGTGCATCTCTGTTTTATAGCTGATTACATTAACACAAATTGGAATCGTTCCGGGAATAATTCCGTTCATACTCATTCTGAATGCCTATCTAAAGTCTAGCTCGTTTTCGTTTTTTTTTCGACGGTGCCGTAATTTTCGATCACAAAATACCGCGACGAAATTTTACAGTAGAGCAACCCTAGAGTTTTTTTTTTCCTCGTTTCGTATAAGTTCTTTATGGGCCCAAACTAATGGGAATCCACGTCACTTTCAATTTAATCAGAAAAAAATGCCAGTTTTCATAAGCCGAAGCTAAAGGCGCGCCTAAGCCCATGAATTTTATTTTTAATATTTAATACCTTCGGCAACGTCTGTGTAATCAAGCCTACAACAAGAAATATGATTCTCGTTATGCAAATGCAGAATATTAACAAGTCTATAACCAATGTTAGAAGTTTTTTTTTTTTTATTTTATATACTTGTATACCGATTTGAGTAAGGCTTTCGATAGACTCGACCATGGCGTACTTTTTGTATAAACTTCAACTTGCTGGATTTTCAGATAATTTACTTAATTTAATGATATGATACCTATTTTTTTAGGAGACAGCGAGTTGAATACCGTGGTTTTCAGTCCAGTGAGATTATTGCAACCTCTGGTGTCCCGCAAGGGTCTGTCTTAGGACCTTTACTTTTTGTTGTTTTTATAAACGATATTATAAATGCAGTTGATGTCAAATGCCTTCTCTATGTTGATGACTTGTAAGATTAACTCTGATTTAGATTCGCTTAGGCTTCCAACAAATCTGGATAAAATCCAGGAGTGGTGTGTTATTAATAATCTGCCATTGAACGTGCAAAAGTGTAACATACTTACATTTAGCAAAAAAAGTGAACCTTCTGTTTTTAATTACACACTTAATAATACACAACTGAATAGAGTTAATGAGTTTAATGATTTAGGTGTCACATTTGATTCTAAACTTAGTTTCAATCAACATATCAACAACATTGTACTTACTTCTATCTTGGTTTCATAATTAGAAACTCTCAGGGTTTTAATGACGACAGAGTATTATTTAATCCGTTCAATGCCTTTATTCTGTCTAAATTAGAATATGAGAGCGTTATTTGGAATCCTGGGTATCAAGTATATAGAGACAATCTGGAAAATATACAACGTAAATTTCTAAAATTTGTTTCATATAACGTAGATGGTTACTACCCAGCTGTAGGCACACCTCATCAAGACCTGTTATTAAGACACAAGATCATGGACTTACACTGTAGAAGAGAAATGCACTCCCTGATATTTCTATTCAAAATACTTAACAATTACCTCGATTCGCCTTCCATCTTGCGTCAAATTATGTTTAATGTGCGACTAGGCATACTAATATGTTTTATCTGCCAACCGCAAGTATCAACTTACTAAAATTCTCTCCATTATTTAATATATGTAATAGTTATCATATTAATCAAAATAAGTTGGATATTTAACACTGTAACTATAAAAAAAGTTACAGTCTGTTATATAAAAAAGCTGTATGTAGATAATTAGTTACTTTTTACCCTCTGTTTTATAAGTATGTAGGTATACATTCTGCTTTTTTTCTATTTTTTTTAGTATTATATAAGTATATTTAGTATCATTGTTATTGTTATTATAATTGTCTTTAAACTGTTTTGATTTTAAACATATGCTGTCCCCATCCTATAAATGGATTTATCTGTTGGATGGTGTATCCAAATAAATAAATAAATAAATAAATTTTGAAACATTTAAATAGTAGGTATATGTATTTCAATTTAAATCAATTGCTAAAATACAAAAACAAAATACTTTACATATGTATCATTTTTTATGATATTCAATTACGATTTTTTCAGTTTACATGCTGATCTGTTGCATCTTATAATTCACCATATACAAGGTATGTCTCAGAAGTAATGAGAATTATTTATTTTTAAGTTTTTATTGAATATATCTAAAATTTAACATTGTCTCCTTCAAAGTATGTTCCTTGGGAATGCACACAGCGTCTCCAGCGATTTTGCCATTCCTGGTAACAATTCCGGAAGTCCTGTTAGGTTGTTTAAGGGGTTATCTGCGGTCACAAGCTTACTCTGGACCTCATTTTTGACATTTGTGTTCTCTGAAAGTAAGCAGTAGATTAAAGCAACAATTAGTACGTTTAAATACTTTATTCTTAAACTTTATTCGCGAATTTTTATGAACATATTTTATAGTAAAAATGACGGAGTTATGGCCTGTCGTAGGGAGCTCAGTTTCGCGGTAAGGAAGCGCGGTGGCCACAATTCCTGGGCAACCGGTAATCAGAAACAAACAAGCAAAGTTGCGGTTTATTCTACATCGAATCGGATAGTGATTGAACGTTGGAAATTAATTTACGGTGATTCTACGCAAAATGGCGACCGTTTGAAGAAAAGAGCTGTTTTTGGCCTAAAATTCGACTCTTGTAACATTAACATGCCAATTTTATCGCCAACAATTCAAAAAAATTTCATTAAAACCCATTGAGAAGTTTGTCTGTAATCCTGGCCACCGATTTGGAAAATTTCGTTTCAAGAAAAACGCGTTTAAAGTTCTTCTTTAAAAATTCTTTGAAGTTCTTCTTATTCTTTAAATATTTTTTAAAAAGATTTCAGATGGCTCCACGATGATACATAATACGTTTTTGGACCTTTAAACAGGCCAGCAGCCTAACACGAGTAATAAGAGACATAGCACCTGGTGGGCTGGCAGCGAGCGCCGCGCGCCGAGGTGCAGCGTTCGCTTTGGCGGTCGAGAAAAAAAGGTTCCTATTCTCGTACCGACTTTAAACTTTGGAATTGAATAGTCAAAAGACCATACTTTCTCACTGTGACATCTTCCAAAAATTGATTTTTTTCAAATTTTATGACTGCGGGTAACTCCTTAAAACCTGCATCGTGACTCTTTGGATATCGTCTACTGTTCCACAATGGCGGCCTTTCAACTTCTGCTTAAGCATCGGAAAAAGAAAACAATCGTATGGAGCCAGATCTAGACTGTAGGGAGGGTGCCAGAGTACTGGCACTGAACGTTTTTCTCTGCCAAAAATTCTCCTAATCGACAATGATGCATCCAAGGTCGCACACGCAAAACGTTCAATCATCGTGATATAAGGTCTGATTCACTCTGGCCCTGCGGTACAATCTCATAGTTCTCTTTGTGAACAATTCCACGACAATCAAAAAAGATGATAAGCCTAAATAGCAGTTGGCAAAAGGAACACCATTATAGAAAAATATACAACATCCAATGAGTCACGACACAGGGTTTAAACAGGTCTAAAACAGGTCTTCCAGAACTGTTATCAGCAATGGCGAAATCGCTGGAGACTCTGTGTGCATTCTCAAGGATTATACGTTGAATTGGACAATGTTAAATTGTAGATAAAATGAAAATAAATCATTCTCATTACTTCTCAGACTTACCTCGTATGTGAGGCGACTAAGTACAACTTACTTCATTTTAACAACTTTTATTAACGTTATCATTAGCCTAATGAATTTTAATTACATCACTACATTGATTTAAATAAATTGAACGTACAATATAAAATATTAATTAATATTAAATAAATAAAACAGATATCATGTACATTTTCTTCAACAGTTTGCCCACGTTCTCTAAATCGTAAGAGCATATTGTCTACACTATGTATTTCATTGAAAATGTATATATTTGAAGGTAATGAAGAAGTGTCCATAATAAGTGAAATGAAATGAATATTCAGAAACTGAATGTGATTTGTTTTTGGAAAAAATCTTTTAGTCCAAATGGAAAAGTTATATTTTCGTTTTAAAAAAAGGCCGGAAGAAATAGAATACTGAATGATAAAATACAAACTCATATGACCTGTCTAACAAATTTTTTCAAACAAAAAGTCGTAACATTTTTATCGATTTTATCGGCTTTTAAAGCATTGTACATTTTTTTGTTTTCGTACCGAATATACCGGGTGTCTCAGATTTTAATTTACTTAATGGAACTACTTACCCTTTACATTCACAAATATTATAGAATGGTCAAATAACGTTTGTTTGGTACTTCTTGTTTGGTACCTATTTCTCTAGTTTTCGAAATAATTACCACAAATCTCTGACACAATTTGCCTTTCTCAGTAGCCTAAAACTTGGGAAAGTAAACAAATGGTTGACAAGCAAAATACATTTCACATTTCATTGTTCAGTTCATGTTTCGCTCGTCAATTATTTGTTTATTTTCCAAAACCTTCTGCTACCAAAAAGGCAAATTTTCTCAGTGATTTTATTATATGTATATCTTTCAATAACTGGAAAAGTGGTAAAACGTGTCTGAGGAAGAAATTATTTGAATATATTTGATAAACATAATAGTGCAATGAAAAATATATTTTCATAAAATAAATAAAGCTCACCATCAAGTGACCTTCGGTGATGAACGAGTGAAACTACGGTCGTTATTTTAGTCCAGCTATGTTATTACGTGTAGTTTACACGGCTGACAAACCGTCTTCTCGGAAATACAATGGGTATATATGCCATTTTACTTAAGACTTAAATGTAATAGAAAACGGTTTATTTAAATATATATGTTGATAAGTATAAAATATCAACGTTTATACTTCAGTAATAAAATAATTTTCAATAGATTTAACTTCGGCAAAATCTAGACTCAATTATTGAGGATAATAATTGCCAGAACAACCGTTCCCTTATCAGTTGTTTCGAGTTACAGCACCCTGTTATGTTAAGAAACACGAAAAACTTTCCGTGTTCACAAAAGCGTGATTAGCAGATCGAGAATAAGGTCAACATGTAGACGAAAGCAGTGAACAAAGGAAAAAAACAATAAAAACCCAAGATAAATATCTGCACTTCATGTTTTGTTATAGCTAAGGATTTTGTAAAAATAGTTAGTTCTATCACGGCACATGCGACGTAAATCAATTTACGGAAAATTAAAAACGACAGAATAGTATTTTCCTGGGAAATTTAAGCAAAACTCTAACCGGAACGAAACCAAGATTAATGTTGTTTTAAGGGATTATAATTTAATAGCGAATTTTTAATTTGGCAAGTAGTAGAGGATCTTCCGTTAAAAATTACTGTCACGTTCTATGAGGAAATCGTGACTGCGACAGATTTTTAAAACCAGAGGCGTATCAGGAAACGTGTGCACGTATTCAAATGTAATAATATGGATTACTAAGTAGATACCCGTTCCTCACATCTAAGTGCTACATATAAAAAGCAGATTCTTTGGGGCTAATATTATTATGTGAAAAGAGACATTTTTTTTAATCACAGTTTTTTTTAAATACTAAACTTTACTAAACTTTAACAAATTGTTTCTTGATACCAGAATATTTATTAGAACAAAGAAACTCTTTTCTCTTTGTGCACGTACACATAATCTACGAGGTATGTAAATTGTGTAATAAGACTGGCAACGTAGCGCCCGGTTTAGCAACACTGCGCAGATGGGACTTGGGAGGACGGTAGATTAAAATGTAATCCGCAATATTATTCAGAACAAGTTTGAGATTATAATAATAATAATAATAATACTGACCCTATAATTACTCCGAAAAGTAACCCTTTAGGTCCCTCTCAGGGATCTGTGTGGGAAGGAGTGGCTATTAATATTATTTGCCATGGCGCACTGGGAGCGACTTAAGATTATTTCGGTAACGCATTTGCTTTACAGTTCTGAGGAAACCCAGAAAACTCAGAATATTACCAAATATAGGGCATGTGCGGCTGGATTGGCATATATGCATCCACATCTATACACTAGTGTGTTAGTGGTTGCATATCAAGCCCTGACAGAGAAAGCGAGACAATTAAAAATCGTCTTCCCCGGCCAGGACCCGAACAACGCGCACAGAGGTATCGCGACTGGAAAGACGGTGCTTTAACCCACTCGGCTACCCGTGCCCCAGATTGTTAGAGTCATTTGTTTGTTCTTTGTGACTCTTTTCGTAGAACGGGTTTTTCTAGTGCGTTTTAAAAATGAGTGACATTCATTTTGAGTAACGATGTGCTAACAGGTTTTGCTTCAGACTTGGACACAGTGCAACGGATACTCTTACAAAACTTCAACACACCTACGGAGACAGTGTTTTTTTGAAGAGCACAGGTTTTTCGGTGGTTTAAGACATTTTCAGAAGGAAGAGACTAGATTGAAGGTGAACCACGCAGCGAAAGGTCTTCATCTTCAAGTATCAATGAAAATGTCGATAGAATACGGGATCTTCTGCGTTCAGATCGTCGACTGAAGATAATAATGATCGGGGAAGAGTTAAATTTGAATCACACTTATTCATTGATTAATGAATAATGAATTGGGGATGAGAAAAATCTGCGCAAAAATGTTTCCAAAACACCTTTCGCAAGAACAAAAGGAGAGGAGAGAAAGGTGTCTTGATATTTTGGAATCGATTAAAAATGATCCCTATTTTATGGAACGTGTCATTACTGGTGATGAGACTTGTGTGTTTGAGTACGACCCGAAAATCAAGCGCCAAAGCATGGAAAGGCACACTTTATAAGCAAGTAACAAAGCAATAATGAGCAAGTCGAAGATCAAACTTCAAAGGACATCATTTTGGGACCATAGAAAACATTCAAACGACTGTAACCGACCACCTGAAGGCTATTCCAGTATATGAGTTCCAACACCGCTATGAGGAATGGAAGAACCGTCTCCAGCGCTGTAAAAAGTTAAAAAGAAAATTAAGTCTCATTACTTAATTTATACACCTCGTATTTCCAAAACAGGGAGTAAAATATTTTACGTGATATTAGTTCGTATATGTATTGGTGTTTTATTTCCCCTTTAAAAATTATTAGAAGTTGTAGTTACATACACATTATATGCTATCAACTGAAAGGGTGTAGAAGTGGAGGTGTTTTTCCTATTTCAGTACTGAAGCAGAGAGGCTCAAGCATCTTAAAATAGTAACAAAAGTGATCATTCACGTGAGAAATTAAAAGTCTTTGTAAGGATGTCGCCCACTTTGATGCGATACGAAATCATTATTCTAAAATACTAAAAATAGATTAAACAGGTGGTATGCTTCACGGTCTTAACTGCATTATGAGAAGTGACAAAAGTTACAAGATACGTTACAAGATACCCTGTGATGATGTCTCTACAACATACAAGGTTGTGCCGACTTTGAAGTATATTTTTAACAGGAGTTTGTTATCGGCCTCACACACACGGGACACATTAATGTACTCATATATTTCAGTTTTTCATTCAGTTTTAATGCCAAACAAGATATGGTCACGTAAAAATTATCTTACGTCAGTGGCGGCGATTATCTCAGTCAAAGAAAAAAGGAGAGAAAAGTGGTTGTTAAAACTGCGTTAAAATATTCTGTGGACTCAACTTTCCATGAACATGGAAAAGTTTTATATAAACTTATGAATTCCAACATGAATTGTTCTTCCACAAAACGTACACAATAAGCCATTTCCCCTAATATGTAAGTCCTCATAAACGTTGGAATTACTGTCAATCCATGTTTGAAATAGATCTTGTCTATTTTTGCGTTCTTTTAGCATGTTCAGTCCGCCCTTATGTTTCCAAGCACACTAAATCACAATGACACTGATGCGCGTAACGAAACACTCGGTATATACCTACAGTAGGCGAAATGCCACAGCGCGGTATTTTCGGCTTGGCGTAATTCTAAACTGGTTTTATTGCGATGCGATATTATGAATGATATGTTACTGCAAGCGCACAACACTACCCATTTTGAGCCTCTCGTATGTCAGACAGTCTATAATTCGCTGTGTTGTGCGAGCCATTATTGAATTTGCTTATTTTAAATTTTGTATAGACTATTTCACATATAATGCCGTGTACGGTCCTGTTACGCTCCTCGAATTAGAGTCTTTAATGATAAGATTCACTAGACAGAATGTACGCCAAATATACCTCGGATTTATATCGGATATTTTATGCTTGCTTTCCCAGCAACGGTCTCGTGCAAAACGACGCCTTATCCGAAAAGAGATCTGCCTACTTATACAAATACTATTAATGAACGAGGCATTAGAAATCCATTGTTTCTACAATCAGAACATAAATTTAAAAACATTCTTCATGTCCCGGCATTTCCTCATTTAATATTTATTAGGTGTTCTACTCTAAATATTCGCAATATGTCCGACAGAGAATGATGGATGATGGATGCACTGTTTAAATATTATGTACCACCATTCATTGTGGAATACCTACAGTATGAGCAAAAATGTGGAAAAAAACTCGTAGCACCTCACTGAACGTTCTAATGATGAAATCTTCAAACACTATCTCTTCACGTTTCAAATTATTATGTTAGCATCAGTTTTTTAAACATCTAATACACCGATTCAAATAATTCACTCGAAGAATTTTGTTATGACGGTATAACATGAAAACAAATACAGGTAATTGTGTAACAATATTTGAACTGTGTAAGCAGTTTTTAATAGAAAAAGGCAATTTCGACCTATTATTAAGTAACAAAAAAAAATAATAAAGTAAGGTGGGCAACTTTCCTTATAAATATGAAATTGAGTACATCTGTCTTTTTATAAAACGTCGTCGCAATGATTTTTACATATCCACATAAGAAATGTTTATTGTTTTCGATTTACCTATACAGTAGAAGTTACGATAGTACGTACGTGTCTGCATACATAGGTGGATATTAATTGTTTAATTTTTATGTCAAAATTACGTGAATTTAACTAGACTAAAATACACTACGCACAACAATTCAGGGAGCAAAAAAAAATCTAAATTTTTCCCCGATTTTTGACAGGCTGTATCTAAATGAAAAATGGTCGTATCACGAATTTAAAAAAAGCATTTTGAAGCTCCAAGACTCTGGTTTTCGGATCTGTAGGCGGATTACACAATGTTTAAGAATAAAAATGTTGCTCCTTTAATTTTTTTCAAAACTTTGAATGATCGACCCGGAAAAACCGCTCGATGGATCGATCTGCAGATTTACAGGGCTATTGGTACGTACGTTGAGGTGTACGTTGAAGATTCCTAAAAGTCTTAGCCCCCTCATCAATATTTGCTAAGATACGGTCAATTTAGTAAAACAAGGGAAAAAGTCGCTTTTTTTCAACTTTTTTCAAGATGATATTGAAGGTGGAAAAAAATTGTTTTTAATGCCTTGACAGGATTTTATAGGAAATTCATTCTAGTTTCCGAAACTGCCCTTCAATTGCCTGTACGATCATTGGTTGCGAGATATCGATGGTTGAAGACAAAAGGGTCCTTTTTCTTTCAATTTCGGATATCTCCGCGAGAAAAGGACGTAGCAAACAGTTAAAAAAAGAAAATTGGAGTTGAATAAACAGGCTGTCTGGTCCATATGGTCGTTTAACCGAAAAAAAAATCCGAGCCCGTGGAGAGAGATAAAGAATACTAAAAATTTGGAATTTTTTTCGCACTATTTCTTCAGATTGCGTTAAAACCGTGGCTTCTAAAAAAGTTGGGTCCTACAGATCCGAAAACTACAATCTAGGAGCTTCAAAACGCTTTTTTAAATTAGCGATACGATTATTTTTGACTTAGATACAGACAGTCAAAAATCGAGTTTTTTTGTCCCCTTAATTGTTGTGCGTAGTTTATTATTTAACCGAGACTACAATACGTAGCTGCTGGCCCTCCAATCACCTCGTTCAATTCGCTCGCAATTTGTTTGCCCCTCACTCTCATGTTTAAGATGAATATATCTAAGAGAGAAGTCCACTTATTTCCCTTCACTCTGTAAAATAAGTAGTACCGTTAACCTTATTCTATAAATAAGTTCGTCTCTAGTCACTATTCTATAATTCTCCATACTGTGATTTTCCTACTGATCTTTCAAATCCCTATTTATCCATACTACTGATTTTTCCATTCCATAAATTTATCCATACTATACTTAATTATCCTTTGAAAACAGATTTTCAATTTTTTTCAAATTCAAAGGGTTACTATCTGAATACTTAAACGTAGAAAACTTAAAACTTTATATTTATCATAAAAAAGTAACAACGATATTTTTTGAAATTAAAACACGATCAATAAGTTCCGCAAAGTTTGCCACAACGTAGGATCGGCGTTATACAACTCCATGATAATTAAAGTATGAACCGTATTTTTTAGGCGCCTTGTAAATTGTATACGCGTGTGCATGCGTACGCTACTGACATTGCCTAGTAACACGCACTGACACTCTAGAACCCCACTCCCGTGCGGGTATACAAGATACAAAATGCAGTTTCGCCACGGTGTGTGCGCCGATTCCTTAGTGTATTTCGTTACCTCGATGCGAGCGGGTGGACGGTAGAACGCCGAGTTCAAAATAATTTTATGGGTCATGAGTGGCTAACTCCTGAGTTCGTGTAATCTATTTACGTATTATCTGATTTTATGGGGATTTTTTTCAACAATGGCAGAGCCGTTACCATTAGAGAATAGACTGGAAAAGTTGAGTGAAGATTACGACGATTTACAAAGGATTGATTATATATTTTATGTATTCCTTGCGATAGTCGATATTTCGTAGACGCCGAGACTATGAAAGTCATTTAGATTCGAATATACATCAATATTATATTACTGGTACTGTTAGAAAAAGAGGAATTTTGGTTTGATTTGTGCGTAATGTTTTGTACGTGTAGATTACGACGATTTACAAAGGATTGATTATATATTTTATGTATTCCTTGCGATCGTCGATATTTCGTAGACGCCGAGACTATGAAAGTCATTTAGATTCGAATATACATCAATATTATATTACTGGTACTGTTAGAAAAGAGGAATTTTGGTTTGATTTGTGCGTAATGTTTTGTACGTGTAGCCTTTCGTGGAACGTGGTCGACAATAAGACATATCAACGTGTCATGGTAAACAGGGATGGCAACAGAACCGGTTCTTCAAAAGCGGTACGGTTCCGCTTCCAGAACCGCTTCCACTTTGTCACAAAAGGAACCGCTTCCAAGAGCGGTTCCGGGGTTTTATTTTGGAAGCGGTTCTGGAATCAGGACCGGTTAACATTTTTGTGCGGTATTGGAAGCGTTCCCGTTTTTAAAAAAGATGGAACCGGTCCAAAAAAAATATTTTACCGGTTCTCGTTTGGAACCGGTTCTGGAAGCGGTTCTTAGATAGGAACCGGTTCTTTGTGCAATTTATAATACAGAATATTAAGAAGAGGCGATATTATTAGACTAACGGCTATATCGGCAGAATCAGGGATCAGGGATCGCGAAATGAGGTTTTAAAAAAAATACAGAAAGTTCTTAATGGAGTACACTGATTAAAATTAATTACGGCTTCAAAATCTGCACACACACGTCGTTATTGTCGGTCCAAACGCAATACCCGGCGATATTAAAGAACTCCTTTTGTAAGGTTAAACATGCTTTTTATGAAGGAATAAACGAATCATTTTGATCGCCAGTCAAAATTTGGTTAGATTTTGAGAAATTTGCACCGTTTAGGGGTGAGACGTAAATTACGTCATGAATAGTTAGTTTTCCCTTCCTTACAGATCACAATCGTACCGAAAGTGTGTGCATCCCTCTAGGTTGGTTGTGTAACGTTTTGGATTGTTGTGATCCTAAAATAATTATTATTGTTTATTTTTGTTAGTATTTTTGATTATGTTAATATTTTTATTTCCATATTCCACGTTCGATATTGAACATAAAAGTAGTTAATAAAAATTATAATTAATAATAGATAAGATAGTTAATAAAAATTATAATCAACTAAATGACTTTTAGTTTGCTTCATCTGATCAACGGAAGCCCGAATTGTAACGTTAAATATTTCGGAGTAGAAAAAAACACTCTGAAGCTCCTTAATTTAATTGATTTTTTGTGCCAAAAATGTGACCATATAATATATTCCATATGTGGCCCAGATAATATATTCGATATTTTTGCCTATTTTTTTGTAAGTACAGTAAAACTCGGACATAACGCTTCCCGAATATAGCGTTCTCCCGGGTATATCGCTTTTTGATATAATATCCTATTACGTGAGGGGGGAGGGAGGTTAAAAAGTGTTCTACAGTACATAGTGTATCGTAATTTACGGACAGCCCCTAATGGTTAAACCAATAAGAAGAAAAAATACCCCAGGAACCGGTACGGAACCGGTATTCGTACCGGTTCTTACGAAATCATCCCATTACCGTTTAGAAAAGGAGCGGTTTTGGAACCGGTTCCAAAATTCCCGAAACAGCGGAACCGCTTCCAAAGCAAACGGTTTTTGTACTCTAAAAAACGGTTCCGGGACGGAACCGGTTCCACTTTTGGAAGCGATTCTCTACTGGTGGAACCGCTCCGGAACCGGTTCCGAACCGCAAGAACCGTTACTTTTGCCATCCCTGATGGTAAATCTCAAAGAATACACGCAATAAATTTATGTGGCTGACAGTGGACGAAACAATAGATTCTTGCGGTAATAAGGTGGTTAATGTTCTGATACGAATTTTAGGTGTTTTAGAAGCCCTTTATCTTTAATATAAAATGGACTACGAGCTTTATTTAAATTGGCATATTATTGAAGCAAATCGACAACTTGCTCTCAGACACAAATTTTTTAGAAGAATGCAGAAAATATCGAGAATAGTTTTGACGATTTTTGGGGAAAGTTTCAAGCTTTCGTCGTTTACTTTACCACACCGTTTATGTACGTAGTTCATGCCGCAAATAACTGTTATCCATTTACAGCGCCGCGGAATAGAAATTGTAAACGGTGTAAAGTTAGACTGCGGAAATTTGAAATTACAATCTGTCACTCTATGCACCGGCTTTGCGACTGCCGCGCAATTTTGTTAATAAATGCAATTAAATCTTGTGCTGGCTGCAAGAGTGTGCGCGCATCTATTTTAATCGTGCTGCTTCATTTAGTTTCGTTTAATTTGAATTGTTAATTTGTGTATGTTATCACGGTAAATACAACAGACAACCGGATATTTGAGCGATACCGAACGTATGCGAAGAAAATGCCTTTCTGTACTATTCTGTAAGTGTATGTGCCAGTACATGAATGATTAGAAACGACTATAATGAGCAGTATGTGTAACAACAATAAGGTCTCACACAGGATGTCTTACGAGGTGTGTAAATTAAGTAATGAGACTGATTTTTTTATTCGAATAGAATTCAGTATTGTCTCCTTCAAAATAACTTCCTTGGGAAGTCATACAGCGCTGGAGACTGTTCTTCCATTCTTCATAGCAGTGCTGGAACTCATGTACTGGAAAAGCCTACAGGTTGGCGGTTACAGCCATTTAAATGTTTTCTATGGTCCCAAAATGACGTCCCTTGAGATGATTTTTCAATCTCGGGAAGAGAAAAAAGTCACAAGGACTCATGTCAGGCGAATAAGGATCCTGAGGAGCCACAAGAATGTTTTTACTGGCTATAAACTCGTTTACTGAAATGTCTGTGTGACAAGGCGCATTGTCGTAATGCAACATCCAGTTTTTCTTGATGTTTGGTCTCACACGCGTGACCATTTTTCCAAGTTTTTCAAAAACCTCTCTGTAAAAGTGCAAATCAGCATGCATTAGACCTTCGACTTGCTCATTCTTGGTTTTTTGGGTCTTGAAGAGCTTGAAGTGTGCCATTCCATGCTTTGGCGCTTGGTTTCCGGGTCGTACTCAAACACCCAGGTCTCATCACCTGTTCCATAAAATGGGGATCATTTTCAATTCATTCCAATAAGTCAAGACACGTTTCTCTCCTAATGGCCTCTTGTTGCTGCGACAGGTTTTTTTAACCATTTTTGAACCATGAATTCATTAGGCAAAATCTGGATGAGCAGTGGTGTGATTCAAATTTAACTCTTCCCCGATCACTTTTGAAAGGCCTTCCGCAGCGTGGATCATCTTCAATCAACTCTCTTCCTTCTGAGAATGCCTTAAACCACCGAAAACCTAGGCTCTTGAAAAAACACTGTCTCCGTAGGCGTGTTGAAGTTTTGCAAAAGTTGCGCTGTGTCCAAGTCTGAAGCAAAACCTGACAGGACATCGTTGCTCAAAATGAATGTAACTCATTTTTAAAACGCACTAGAAAAAACCGGTTTACGAAAACAGTCACAAAGACTCTAACAAGTTCAAACATGTTCTGAAGGCATGACCTACCGCATTTCCAAGTCCCGCCTCCGCAGTGTTGCTAGATCGGTTGCTACGTTGCCAGTCTCATTATTTATTTCATTAGAAATTAGTATTTTATAGAAATTACATTTTATCAGCCACAATGGTTATTTAAATCGTAATTACTCTATTATAACTGTCTAAATAATAATGCATGTACGAGTCTGTTTTCGTTGATTTGATTACCTGATTTCAATCTCTGATTTTATCGTCTGCAGAAGGAATTGCCTTTTAGATGAATTAGATTGGTGACCTATCTGAATAATACGTCCTTTTCTGATAAATATTATTTTTCGTGAGGTTTTCCTCACTGCCTTCAATAGGCAATAAAATCAGACAGGTAATGAAATTAGGTAACGAAGTCAACGTAAACAGACGACTAATTGTATTAGTAACACACAGGAAACAATTATTAATTAATAGAAACCAATCATTGGAGAGCAGCTCCATGTAAAGACTTTTTGGTGACTGAACTTACAAATCCATTAATCGGTATATTAAATATCATTAAATAAATTATCAGTAAAAAATCTTATTCTTTTATTTCGAGTTCATGATTTTATAGCTTACGATTATTCAAAGTTATAAAAACAGCTCTACTATCACATACATACATTCTTTATAATGACCTTGTTTTGTGCTAGTTTTGGAGTATCACTCAAATGTATCTTATGTTGGGTTTGTATCCATTTTATTATTTCTCCTCCGTTGAACCGTGGTTCTTGTTATCCCGGGGATCGGTTCCGGGCCAACATATGGAGTTGCTGAACCTCTCCTTGCAAATTCGTCAGCATGTTCGTCTCTAGGGGTGCCACTGTGACCTGGGACCCAATTCTGCCAGTTCTTGAGTGCTTCAAAGCATTCCAGTACTAGTCTAGATGTTATCTTGCAAATGCTCAGAGCTCCAAGGGTTTCCTGAGTATCAGTTATTACATTTATCCTATTTGTGCAAGTTCTTTGGTTGTTTGTCCTTGCACATTGTAGGATAGCGGATACCTGCGTCTGAAAGACCGAATTATGTTTTCCAAGTGAGAAAGAGCAACTTGTATTCCTTATCTCACTGTATATTTATGCTGTTGTCTTCCTCAGTTTACAAGCCAGGCCTTACCTCGAGGAAAAGCCCAATCCTCTACAGGGAAGGGTTAGGTGTATTATAATTTAATGACTTATAAAACATCACCAAACTGGTAAAACATTTCCGCTGCTTCGCATATTTTGTCATTGATTGTAAACTGCTATAAACGGTTATGGAAAACGTTGGGAACAAACCCTGCAATTTTTATATCATCGATGGAAGTCGACACAGGATGCATTGTACACCGCATTCGTTGCACAATGCACACCTACAATGAAATAAAACGCGAAACAACTTTTCTCCGGTCAGAAAGCTGCACACATTTCCCGAATATTAATTAGAGTATCGCACGTGTTGTGCAGCGCGCATTATTTCGTTAGCTGTTTATTTTGCGTGAGAATTTTGCAGCGGTGGTACATTATAAAGTTTCATAAAACAAAATTTCAGCCAAGGTTTCGCGAAACTTAATACGTGTATTACTGGCACGCCTCCAGTCTCATTGTGCATAATTTTGGATTGCACAAATGCAAATACAATTTGGTACAATGAGACGTTTCGGTAGCTGTTATTTCAGGGATGGAAACTATGTTCGGGAAACGAAACTGTAACAATGAAAACGGTGCAGATATTCATTCAGTTTGTCGATTGGTTCACCAGATAATATATTTTGTATAGTACTTAATCAATGCATGAGTCGTGTTCCACTATGAAGATTTTTGAAAAAGAAATATTTCGTTGATACGCTTTTTGTAAGATTTTCAAACTTTACCAGAACTGAACATAAATTTTACTGTCCGTTCTTTCTGGGATTTCTTGTCAATAAAAAAAACATTTTTGACACCATTTCGTCACAAATATGATTCTTGAACATAGTATGACCCAGGTAATATGAGCAGTATCTCAGGTGCACATAGTTTGGTTCAAAATAACACTATACAAAAAAAGAGATATCCAAAAAAATGTTACCAAATCTGGCTACAAATGAGAGAAGTAGAAATAGAGGTCGTGCCGAAGCTTTTCGGTTATATCAAACTTTTGACAAGTGACTGTCACAATTATAAAATAAATAATAGTTGTCTATAAGGTGACAGCTTTAACAATTAAATAAGGTTATAAATTTAATATAGAATAGACATACGTCTATTTTTACTCGGCCAACTTTGATGACGTTTTTGGATGTCTCGATACTGTACTATATGTTCACATTTTTTTCTCAACTACAACATAAATCCTGGACAGATACAGTTGTCTCAAAAATGGCCATAAAAAGTTATTTGATTTTAAAAAATACCTAAACTTATTACATGTTTGCATTCTTGAGTCCTATTAAAATATACTTAATAAAATAATTATTCAATGTCAACATAAATTACATTTTCTTGCAATTGCAAAAAACGGTACATTTTATTGGATAGCATCTCTTTTTTTTATTAAAGCCTTGAAATGAGTGTTTTTCTATTATTAATACAAAAACAAATGAATGAGAAGTCATGAGGTTGTCTGTCCAAGTGTCTGAACAATTCAAGGTTGATCAAGGTTCAATCCCATTTAGTATGACTATGGCCCAAATTGTATTAAATTACGTCAAGTAGTACAAAAATATTTTTTTTTTCAAAAAGTTATGGCCATTTTAATTTTAATTTTATAGGAACATTTTGTTTCCCAAAATTAAAATGGCCATAACTTTTTGAAACAAAAATAACTGGAAACAAGTATATGTATACTCACGACATGGAAATATCTGAACGGTAACTACAATCGTCGAAGACTCAAGAAAAGAAGGACTTTAGATCACGTAACTGTAACAGGAAATTCATATTTCCCAGTTTGAAATCATACAAGCGGGGTTTGGCCGTTTGAACAACTATAATATGTAGTCCATAGTGGCACTTTTTTAAAAGAAAATATCCAAGATAACATTTTTATATCGATAACCAATAAACATATATTTATACTTGTACATATACATGTAGCTACTTACAACTCTAGAGAAGCATTCGAGTCGGTAAAGCCAATTCCACTTTGAAGTGCTCTCGTACCATTTCAAATTTGGATATTTACAAACTTATGAGCTATATTACGTGACCTACGTGACTAAAAATCTTAAATATGGACCCCGGGCGTACGCTCCCAGACATGACCTCAACCACAGTACCTATTTTAAAGATGACGATTACTGTACAAATAAATAATTAAATTTAAATGTATTTTGAAAACTGTAAAAATAAAAATTTCTTTTTTATCATCCCCTTACTACGCCAGACATTAAATTCAGAGAAGGTTTAGTAAAATTTTAAAGGTCATAATATGTTAATAAAATCGTATTTATATTAATTGTATAAATATAAGTTAATACAATTATTAACCTAATTATATCATCTTATTTATATCTAATATTGGAAGAGTACTAAAGTTCCAAAAATAGAATACATTTCCAATTCTAAAAATACCTACTGGTTAGTATAGCAACAATTTTGAGGAAAATGTTAATTTATTTCTGTCGTTTTGGAAAGAATGGAAAAACTTATTCATGTGTTTTTTATGCTTCCATGTCATTAAGTCAACACCAATAAGTCAACATTACTTTATTAAGACACAAAATCTGAGATTCAATATCGTCATATACCTATAGGTTTACAGACTACTATCTCAACTATCTAATTATAAACAGTGTACTTGTAAAGGCGCTATGAATTTTTCCATCTAATGTTTGGAATTAAAAAAAATATTTGTCAATGTCGCCACTTCATATTCTTATCAACAAATTGATTTCATTGTTTTGGTAATTGTCATATTGTCAATCATATTATTAGGTACTCTTTTTCATTGCATTTATTAGGTTTTTGTATAATTTCGAAATATTCTATTAATCCTGGGGTGGGTACTGGAACATGAGCGATTAGACCTGTACCATATATATGTTTGTAGAGGAAAAATGTTCGTGTAAGCGCATTGAAGAATTTTTTTTCGGAACTTCTCCGCATATAAATAGAAAATATATATTTCGAATTCTGGCGCATTGACGAATTTTGTTCCCGGAACTTCCTCGCATATTTATTCAAAAAAATAGTACGTAGAACGTACTTTCTGGTGGGTGTGAGAAAAAAATCGTGTATGCACCACGAGAAACAAGTAGGCTGTGTACTTCCGGCGAGTAGTTTGTGACCGAGCATCCCTAAGTGAATAATATATAATTCTCATGATTTCATCATGAGAACCTCAACACCGGAAAAACCTCGTTTTGAGGTTAGAATGACAAATAATTTTTTACTCAGATAGAACGCATTTTTATGAAAAAGATTGAGAGGATTGATTGCCATCAGAATTCTACGTAAAATAAGACGTTTTCGTTTTAAATTTTGAATTTTCAAGAATGATGTCCGCCATATTGAATCCTCCATCTTGGATTCCAGACTTTTTCACCAGGAATAACTCACAATGTTACTAAAACATGAAATGACATAGGAAAAGTATAATTACAAACTCCTATTTACTTTTTATAATGAAAAACGCGCCATTTCTTGAGAAATCCGGCCGCCATTTTGAATCCGCCATTAATGAAAATTGAAAATTTAGTCAAATATATTCTGTAGTATTGTTTTCATTAAGAAAAATTACTGTGGATCAAGAAAAACTCACAATAAAATTATTTTCTCGTTAATACTAGAGAAAAATTCATATTTCATGAGATTTTATGCAATGTCCGCCATTTTGAAAAGCTTATCCTAAAAAGAAAAAAATCCTATCATCAACTCCAACTATTACCTCCACTTTTCATAGAGTTGTTTAGTACCGGCTATACATGACAGCACACTTTTCCGGATCTTAATTATCATGCTGCAAAATCACAGAACCATGGTTTCTCTCGAGTTTCGTCCTCAGGGAGTGTAAACTGTTGATATTAAATATCATCAGTGATGATTACATTTTTTGGACACAATTCATAGTACAAAAGGCCTACTGATCCAAGAAATTTGAAAAAATGTTGAAAAATATGAAATACAGCAACTCGAAATTTGCCTCAGGCCTCCGTAAAAGTAAATTATAATAAAGGGCCATGAACATTTAATCTATCCAATACCCAGTATACTTTTTTGCTGAAATCGTCCTCTTATGAAAATTGGCTGATAACGAACGGGTAACCTCGTTGGCGCGACGTTATCTAACACGAATGAATTACACCTAAGTGACCCTTGTAAGTTCAGCGGTAACCAAAAGGTTAAATATTTGAAAGTCTTTCGGAATGTCCTGTTAATTGGTTTTTCTTGAGAAGATTAATGTTGATTCGACGGAAAGTGGAATTTGGTAACGTTTATTAAGGCTCCAATTTTCTCTCGGAACGGTTTATCACACAGGGGATCGGTTTATTACGGCGAATAAACTGACGAATTTGATTTTTATCGTTTTTATTAAACGATTTCAATAATACACGCTGGGATGAATTTTCTGTAAATCAGGACAATTGTGGCGTGGAAATAACAAAGGCGATAAGTGCCATTTTTTCGCAATTGAGATTTTGCTGTACAATGATACTATGTGCTAGCATGTATGTCCTGAGAAAAGATCTAAGGGCCAGCTTTAATATTATAGTACTAATATGAGAAAACAGATGACTCCGTAGGCATCCACCGAATCTGTTTCCAAAGAAAGAGGGCAAGTGCCATGTCCCATATTAAAATAAGAACTGTATGATTGTGTTTGAAATAGTTCCAGATAAATTACATGATATTATAATGTTTAGTACACATACAGGACGTCATTCCGTTGTCGACATGACAAAACTGAAATTTTTCGATATCCAAGCTTCTGTTGATTCGATTTTGAACTTAACGTCAATATCAGCAAAGCGGTTCATATTAAAGTTTGTAGAAACCACCCAGGGGTATTATTTACAAAAGAAAGCTATTCTCATCTTGCTGCCTGGAAAGAAAATATAGGTCAGATAATATCTGTCGGTCAACTATTTCTTGTATTTGTCAGTCGGGACAAAAGAAAATGTGAAGGATGCTATTTACATATATAATATATATAGGGTGTCACAAAAAGATACGTCAAGCTGAAGTGGAGTTACATGATACATGTGTCTTAGTTCCCGAAATATAGTCACTTTAGTAGAATTGATAAAAACTGTTTTTATTGTGATAAAATGGTCACTCAGGGGATTTTGGGGTCGCTGATCATGAATACGTTGTTAGTTTCGTTGTCCGTTACACCTGGAGGACCAGGAACCCTGGTCGCCAGGCCCATTCGCTTCGAAATTCTCGGAATTGCGACTATATCTTGAACGTACGCTTCAAGACGCGTATTTATAACAAAATGGGCGTCAATATAGTATAGTCAGAATTCCGAGAATTTCGAAGCGAATGGGCCCGGCGAGCAGGGTTCCTGGTCCTCCAGGTGTCACGGACAACAAAACTAACAACGTATTCATGATCAGCGTCCCCAAAAACCCCCGAGTAACCATTTTCGTTTAGTTTCAGGCCGAATTCGGGGAACAGGGAAAACCTCGGGGATGGGCCTGGTGACCAGGGTTCCGGGTCCCCAGATTCATCGGGGTCAATTTCTGGACATTCGTGATCGGCGACCCCAAAAACCCCCGAGGAACCAAATTGAGCCCGTTTCGACAATTTATTCTCGAATTATAAGTTTTTCTTTAATTAGCTGGAAAAATTGCACACCAAAAATGCATTTTTTAGGTGCAGTAATGCAGTTTCTGATTTGTATATGACAAAAATATATCTTGACTATATCTTGAACGTACGCTTCAAGACGCGTATTTAAAACAAAATGGGCGTCAATATAGTATAGTCAGAATTCCGAGAATTTCGAAGCGAATGGGCCCGGCGACCAGGGTTCCTGGTGCTCCAGGTGTAACGGACAACAAAACTAACAACGTATTCATGATCAGCGACCCCAAAAACCCCCGAGTAACCATTTTCGTTTAGTTTCAGGCCGAATTCGGGGAACAGGGAAAACCTCGGGGATGGGCCTGGTGGGTTCCGCGTCCCCTGGTTCATCGGGGTCAAACAAAAGCGACCCCAAAACCCCAGGGTAACCAAATTGAGCCCGTTTCGACAATGTATTCTCGAATTATAAGTTTTTCTTTAATTGGCTGGAAAAATTGCACACCAAAAAATGCATTTTTTAGGTGCAGTAATGCAGTTTCTGATTTGCATACCGTAAAGTGGGGATACTTTGTGACTGGGGGGTAACATTGTGACAGACCATGAAATTATAAATTTTCAAATTTTGCGCACAAAGTTTTAATAACACTTCGTCGACTCCTAATGGGTAGGGTACTTTACCTATTGTTGCGCGCGAGGCCATAATTGCCGACGCCAACCACAACAACATTCCCGTGCTAGAGCACGTGTCGCCGAATGTTGACAAATGCACGTTACGACGTTGGGCGTAAACTTTATATTGCCGAGCGTGTTGTGAATTTTATAGGTGAAATCACGTAAGTGCATATTGAAATATGGTCTTTTGGGATAGCATGGCCTAATTTTTACCTTAATTCCTTATGTTTGAAAAAAACTGCGTCAAATTACGTAAAAAATCGACAATATAAGGGGGTTACTTTGTGACAAGCTGAAATTGTCACAAAGTTACCCCTTTAAGTGTTTTTCAAAGTAAAACTACGTAAACGATGCAAAAACACGAATTCCAGCACATAATTTTGTTTCAGTATGCCGCGTGAACATAAACGGAAACTTGGTGCGCGAAGTTACAAGAATTACACACCCGAAACGTTAGAAGCTGCACTCGCAGAAGTAAAAACTAAGAAACTCAGTTTACGCAAGGCAGCAGAAAAGTATCAAATACATTATAACACTCTCTGGTTGAAACTGAAAGGGAAGCATACCCGACCACATGGAAAACCAAGAGTTTTTACCGATGAAGAGGAAAATGCTTTTACCGCACATGTAATAGCGATGTCGTCTTTTGGATTTCCGGTCACCGCTTGGGATTTGAGACTCATTGTAAAATCATATCTTGACCGTCAAGGAAGAACTGTACGAGCTTTCCAAGCCAATCTTCCTGGTAAGGACTGGTTAACATCGTTCCTGAGACGTCATCACGAACTGACTCAGCGAATTGCTCAAAACATCAGCCATGCGAGGGCCGCCACCGATGAAGAAACTGTCAATAACTTCTTTAATAACTTGGAAGAAGAGCTCCGAGACATTCCACCCTCATACATTTGGAACTACGATGAAACCAATTTGGTGGACGACCCAGGAAAGCCAAAAATCATAACCAAACGAGGGACAAAATATCCGGAAAGAATTAGAAACGCATCTAAAGCGTGCACATCAATCATGGTGTGTGGAAACGCTGAGGGAAGACTGGCTCCTCTTTATGTGAATTACAAATCTCAAAAACTCTGGACAACATGGACAGAAGGCGGTCCCCCAGATGCAAGATACAACCGGACATCTTCAGGATGGTTCGATTACCAAATTTTCGAAGATTGGTTTGTAAATTGTTTGGTACCCATACTAAAACGTCAGGACGGACCTAAAGCAGTTATTGGTGATAATTTGAGCTCGCATTTAAATGTACACGTCATCCAAGAATGTCAAAGTAATAACATCAAGTTTATTGCACTACCCCCTAATAGTACACACCTGCTTCAACCCCTCGACATAGCATACTTTCGGTCGATGAAGGAGAACTGGAGGAAAACTCTAAGTGACTGGAAATCAACAAGTCATGGAAGTAGACTGTCCACCGTTCCGAAGGACGAATTTCCAAAATTACTGAAGCAACTTATGGAAAAGCTCGAGGCGAGAGGTCCAGAAAACTTAAAGTCGGGATTTCGAAAGGCTGGAGTATATCCCCTTAACCGAGATGTCGTTCTGGCTCGCTTATGCACACGATCGCTTGAGGGTAATGCTGCTATTAAAGATGCTCTAGGTGACAGCTTCATACAACATCTGAATAAGACCCGAACAGAAAGTGTTTCTACCAGGACAATCAGAAGAAAGAAACGACTCAATGTGCCACCAGGCAGAAGTATAACCGCTGCTGATCTGCAGGATCCTGAAAATGACGCTCATGATCCAGCGGTACCAAGTTGCTCAACGGATCACAGAACAACAAGGAAGAATGCTGACAGTAGCTCAGATGAAGACAGCGTTGAATACCAGGAAATCGGAGAGAGTCCAGAAGAATTTTCCTCTGATGAAGTGGACCAATACCAGGAACAAATAAGAGGTAGCAGCTTCTCTGAAAAGGATAAAAGTGTCGGAAATTTTGTTTTGGTCAAATACGAAGGAAAAATGTACCCCGGTAAAATTATAAGCACGACAATCGAAGGGGCAATCATTAATGCCATGACACCCTTCGGAAAACAATGGAAATGGCCATTGAATAGAGACGAAATTTTCTACCGAAACGAGGAAATCGTTATGAAAATTGAAGCACCACGAAAGCAGGGAAGAAGAGAAATTTTTGATGTTCCAGAATTGACTTAAGGTATTCACACGCCGAATTGAATTCACAAGTACTTAATGAGTCTTAACTTTGCCCATATTTTATACTTTCCTTACGTTTTGTGTTAGGTATATAAGAAATTTTTTTCAGTTTTTGTATTGTTAAAATAAAGATTTTATTTTGAATTGTCAAAAAGTGCGTAATTTTTATCCCCTGATGACTTTTTACGGCCATAAAATTCTATATGCTGTTTCTAAACATCAGCCATAGGGGATTCTTTGTGATAACGCTACTTTAAACGCACCAGAATGCATAATTGTGCAATGTCACAAAGTAACCCCGACCCCCGGGGTTAAATTGTGACGCCTACTTTATTTTTTTCTTCATAACTGACTATCTGCTTTTTAACTTCTTAACGTTATATGAAAGAGGAATGTTTAAACTCATGGCTGATAATTTTTGTTTTAAGATTTAGGCGATAATAATATTTGTAGAAACAAAAGAACCCAAAAATTGTCACAAAGTATCCCCACTTTACGGTATGACAAGAATAGGTAACATTTTTTCTAAATTTTACAAGGAATCCAACGAGCCTAATTACGTCAAAATCCATGTTACTGCGGAAATTTTGGAGGTTTGGCCCTTTTTTGTGCTAAATTTCCTCGTCTACACAGGACAATTCTGTTCCAGTGTTCTTAACGGCGGATGAAATTCCCGCGCTCCGCGGTATACTTATTCCCGCCGAAATATTAATACGAATAACATCGGGAGACCAGTTTATATCCCCTCGCGCCTTCGCGAGCGCCCTCTGCGCTAAAATCCTCGCTCGCGAGGGCAGAAGGCACACATCTGCTCCGTCAAGTCGCCCGTAATGAAGATTACCAGTCTTCGGGGACTGTCTTCGAAACTGGAAAGTTGGATAATCATCCCACTCCGAGACGCCCTCTTATCGCAATACACACACGCGCGTCTCCCCCTTGCATGCTGATCACCCCGGAACCCGCGAATCCCTACAGGAATGTACGAAGATAGCGGGAAGCAGTAGCGGCTAGTAGAAATGAAAATTCCCGAATTTTCGTAAGGAAACACGATAATCACATTCAATTTTTCGGAGCGATTGTTATTATTAGGCCAGGTCCGTTGTCAAAAATACTTCGTTTTTTTTTTTGCCAAAATTAGTAACAGTCCGTAAAATTGAATAAACCACTTTTCTCGAGCTGAACTTCGCCGCGTCATATTCAAAATGGCGTCCAAAGTTGGCCAAAAAAAACCCTTTTTTTCGTTTAAAAAAAAGTATGCGTCCTACAAAAAAAAGTTTTAAATAAAAGTAGAATTTATTAAAACAAACAATATAAGCCCAACCCGACTTTAATAAATAAGTAAATTTTTTATTGCAAAAAAAAAACAGATAAACATTTCGCGATTTCTTCAATTGCTTATATCTTTGAAAAAGATATAATATTTTTCATAAGCTGATATTTTGGACATTGCAAAATTCCTGATAGTTTTTGCAAAAATCGCATTTTTCGCAAAAAATGCTTTTTTTTAAACTCATAATTCATACACAAATGCACTTCGAGAGTTCGGTTAGAGCTTAAAATTTTCTTCAAGACTTGTACTTTCGTGTACAAATAAAGCGCGAATCGTAATATGATTGTTAATATGCTGAAATAACCGCGCAAAAATTGACATTTTTTTTTACCGAAAAAATGTAATTTTTTCAAAAAGTTTAAATTATATCGAAATGGCGTTATTGCCATTCGATAGCTGCTATCGAGTTTTGCGTTGCAGTTTGCTAAATGTTTTACGTTGCAGTTTGAAATCTAATTATATTTAAGGATAAAGTTTAATGAATTTAATGCAAATGAAAGCAGTTTTATTTGAAACTTTTAAGTTTTTCAAACTCTTGAAATAATTAATACACTATTTCATCATTGTTCTCTTCATTCTAAAAACAATATAATACGTACATAGTTCAGTAAGCATGTAGTATTACAATTTATTCCTTTGACTGTAGGAAATTGTATGCTTAGTATTACACATTGAAAAAAAAATAACAGTAAAAAGTATCATTTTTAATGTTAAAAAGTCCCATTTTAAATGGTAATCAGTACCATATAAATAGTAATTAGTACTAATTAAATAGTACTGGTTACCAGTTGAAATGGTACTTTCTATTAAAGTACTTCTGCGTATTTTTATCAACAAAAATGTATAGTATTGATAACATTGTAGTACAGAAATTTGCAAGAACAAGTATAACTTACTTCTGAACTTTTCTCGGGATTTTCTTCAATTTAGAAACATTAATACGGCAATCACTACAGATTTTTTGTTTAAGAGATTCGTCCGTAACTAGTAAATGAAGTTCCACTAAATCTATCTTTGAAACTTTTTGAAGACTTGATTTTTCGATGTGAAAGGAGATCGAAAGGATTAAAACATCGATCTGTTCGAATATTCGAACAGATCGATCTGTTCGAATATTCGAAAGTTCGAACCACTAAATGATTTCGAAGGTTTTGGCATTTCAAAAAACTAGAAGTTTGTCACTTTGAATAAAATAATATGATTATAATAACAGCATTTGTTATTAACAGTGCATTCAGCCAGAGTTTCGAGCTTGTTGTCGCTCGAGCTTGCACTTGGGCAAGTCCGAACGCTGCGCTTCATAGCGCGCTATGTGACTTGCATTCGCAATTATGTAATAACTCGCAATCTAAAAATACCTAACACTATCTTCATTTTTACGTTATTTGTAGATAAGAGTATGGAGAAGATAATAGTATTTTTTGCAATTCATTGAACTTGGGGGGCGGGTATGAAAAAAAACAATTTAAACAATTAAATAATTATTAACTTTTTTTTGTTTAGAAATAAAAATTATATTCGTTAGTAATTATCGTTCATTAGTAATTATCTTCACTGAAAGTGTAGGTAAAAATATGGCGAATAAAAAAAACCCAACACGAATCCGATTATTACAACTGTCGATAATAAATTTCAAACCGGAAAAGATTTTATGAAAATGTAGCAAATTATCGAAACTTCATACATTCATATTTCCGAAATAAAATTTTTTTGGGCAAAATCCTGAAATACGTGTCGATTAATATTACGTATAGATATTATAAAAAAAATTGAACGATTTTAAAATGTCAAGTGTCATTCGGTGTGCGTTTTGTAAAATAATGACCCAAATATTTGTTTCACATTCGTTACAAGGGTGTCAACATTAGGATTAAATTCACAGTTTGGGCAATTCTGTAGAGCCTATGTGCCAAACATGTAACATGAATTAAATTAGTTTATGTCCATGTCATCCAACACGGCAGATGAGTTGTATTCCGGAATATAATGCTATTGTTTGATTGAACTACGATTTTACTGTGTACATATTAAGGACAAACCAAACGTTAATTTGTGCAACTGTGAACTGATTTTGGTCCCTATTTTGCCAGATATACTCGGTAAATACGTACTGTAAGTTGAATACAGCGTTCGAATTCGTACCATATGTCACTTTGAGATATAAGACTTTCATTACGTTACTAGAATATCATCACATACTCCTAATCCCAGAGGAACATTCTAGGGAAATTATCTGGTGATATTGTAAAAGTTGCACAAAGCAACATTTGATTCTACCTCTAGCATACATGTATATACAGGAGTTGACGATGTATTTTATTGATATGGCACATATAATAGTATTCTAGGCACGTTAAAGACCGGTCCTGGAATATATTATTAACCTACGGGCTCTAGCTGTAAACACGCATTTACCGTTGTGTTTGTGTCTGCACTAATTTTATCTTATCGTTCGTGTAAAAAATGTCTGCTCAATACTCGTAGTAATGAATTAAAAAGCTCAAACTGTAATTAATGGTCGATTACGTGATACTGTTTACTTCCTCTTTACCTCCCCCTCCATTTATACGGTTTTTTGAAAAATGGAAAAAAAAAATTTTTCAAAAAATTTTCTTTTTAACATTTTTTTTTCGAAATGTTTTTTTTTTTATTTTTCCCAACGAGTAATGTTTTTGAGCAAAAAAATATGGATTGTCGCCAAAAAAAATCATATTGAAGTTGAAAAAATGCATAAAAATCGAAAAATTGCTTGTTACCGTGATTTTTGGCCGAAACGATAAATTTAAACCTTCGGGGCCCCAAGAAAAAAAAATCGCAGCGCTTTGCAACGTTGAGGGTTTTTTGGGCACTTTGAGGTTAAAAAATTACCGACGATTACCTTCGTTCATCCACTATATCCAAAAGTTATACCATGTTTTCCAAATATCCTTAAATTCGCAAATTTTTAACTTTTTTTCAACCAACATTATCGCTTCAAAAAAATCAATCGCCCCCAATTGTGTCTTATAGAGAATGTTATGCAGTTTCCAAAACCCTACCTCCATTTTCTGTACGATCATTAGTTCCCGTGTAATTTATTGTCAAAGTTGAAAAGGTCTTTTTTGCTTTGATCGACGATAACTCCGCGGCAAATCATCGTACGGAGCTCGTTAAGAGGTCAAATTAAAGCTGATTAAATTGTCTAAAAGAACTTTATGGTCGCATGATGAAAAAAAATTTTTGGAAGTCCACAGACCATTTTAAAGAGGAGCAAAAAATTTGTAAAAAAAAAAAAAATTAAAGTCCAGATCTGAAAACTAGACACTTGAGGCTACAATTTCCTTTTTTTTTTTTGTTTTCTGTATGACCATTTTTCTCCGAGTTATCCCTTGTTGAAAATCACCCAAAAATTTGGAATTTTTTTTAAATCCTTTAATTTTTGTTACTGCAATTTTTGTTAGTATTATGTACATTATGTTAGACGAATGTACTTAATGTATTTTATTAACCAAGTAGAGGTCCTCCTCCTAGCTATACGATATATTACTAACAATGTTTACCATTACAAAAATTTATGAAACAAAATTTTTTTATAAAATTTGTTTGTCCCCAAAAAAAAGTCACGAACGCCACTGGAAAGTATGTCAAAAATGCATCCAATTTCACCGAGGGGCAATTTCGACAAGAAATGTGAGGATCCTTTCTATGCGTGGTACATCTCACGTTAGTAATCTGAGTCCAATTCTGTTGTCCTTGATTTCTCGACCCTACTGATCACAGGAAATTTCTGGAAGTTTCGCGCGCTTGCTACTAAGAGACGGAGGCGGCGGCGGCACGACGACGTTATTAAATTTATATAAAAAAATTGTAGCGTCGCCGTCGCCTCGAGAAAAATTAGCGCGGCGTCGCTCGAATACGAATTAGGGGGCGGAGTACATTGTGGAGGACCGAGCGTCGGGAATCGGGTCTGCGGCTCCCGGGGACGGCTATATTGTTTCCGAGCAGAGCTCGAGGATGCCTTCTGAGCCCTTTAGACGAATGCCGCTCTTTTTTATTATACGGCGATAAAGTATGAATGATCCACCTTTACAGCGTCCCAATTTCAAGCTGCATCTCTTTACTTGTACCACTTCGACGCCCGAGTGCTAAAATTAAACACTGTTGTATTGTGGAAATAATTTTCAAAGAATAATTAAAGTTAACAAAAACCCTAAACGTTTTATATAAGTGGAGGAGAAATTGCAGCAAATTTAAAGAGTTTGCAAAGTAGGTGATCAAAATTGAACAGCTTGTAGGGCAAGTGAAATTATGAACACTTTTTTCTCTTTTTCAAATTGATTGACTGACTAAAACAAGTTGGTTTCTCTTAACAACGGGAGGTAACTAATCTACATACCTCCATAAGGAAGTGGAAACTAAAAAAATACACACTTAAATAAGTATTAAACTTAATTTATATGAATATTTATACAGTACAGGGCGATCAATTTATCATAAGAAACGAGTTTTTGAAAAAATGAGAGACCGGCGAAGATCGGTCTGTAGCCGGTGAAACGCGGAGATCGACCGACTCACTATCCAAATGGAAAGTAAGTCTCAGGACCCTTCATTATAGCACCGGCCTAGGTAGGGAGGTAGGTTCCCCGAAACCAGTCTCTATTAAACAGTTGTAAACTGAATTAGGAGAAAACCCAACCACAGGTTAGTTTGGGAAAACCGAACCGTTATGCGGCTGAACAAGAGGTTTGTCACGTATTTACACAAATCTGCAAATGGTACAGAATATACACAAATAGGTAGGTACCTACTTACACATGTACATAGTTCAATTAAAATTAACAACAATAGACCCTACAATGCTATAAGATAAGCATCGCGATTTTTTTTAGCAAACTACCTACCTGTTTTTTATATTTTCTTTAATTTCTTTTATTTTCAAAAGTTATGGCCGATTTCCCGATGAATTACTTTATAGTTAATAATGCAACATTTGGAATTAAATTTTCGGCGCTATTGGTCGTTCAACATATACATAATACATAAGTAAATATGTTTTTATTACAACAAAATATATATATATTAAACCTAGGTTTTGATAGCAGAAATTGTATAGTTTATAATAAACAAATATATATAGATACCTCAACAATAAATAACATACATACATAAAATGCTACTTAAGTCTTTACACATGAATACATAAAATAACAATATAACAGAAAAATTAAAAATTAATTACTTAATAAATGTTTAATATGCACCATTGTTATTTAACCACAAAACGTTTTATTAGTTCACTTATTATTTTACGAAAAAAAAATGTTTTTGCTCTATCTTTTGAACCAAGGGGTGGGCTAACGAAAAAAAAAAAAACTTGGGCCATCCTGGGCTCATCTTGGGCAAACGAACCATGCGAATTTCTTAAAAAATTCGCTTTTCGGGGTACCAACTTCACAGAACTATACCATTTATAGTTCCCCAAAAGGATTAATATGCCACTCACCGTGAAGCACCCTGTATATTCAGTTCGAAACTATTCGATTCCAGCCCGTCTGACCACTCTAATAATTTCCCAGGCAGACTGTTTTTTTGGCTATTTACAGTTCAGGACTAAAATAGCAATTTCGATGAAAGCTAAATCCGGCCACACGCCGCCGTCGCTTCGAACACTACTCACTTAACAAGTGAATTTTAGTGCTAAATTTGAGTGTACATATTTGCCTTTTCCTGAATGGACGCTCGCGAATCGCCCGGAAGTTTGCCCGGAGCAAATAACCGGCAAACCAGGCATGATCGAGGCGCTCAAATGGGAGCATTAAATTCCCAGCTCAGACTGCTGCATAGAGCAGGACCCAAGGAATGCGCAGACCCGCAATTTTCCTTCGGGAGGTTGCCGTTTAGTATACAAAATTCCGGATATATGCACCGACTTAGGAGTCTATTATGCATACAAATATTAGTCTGTCTGAATACGCGACGTACCTGCAAATGAGTGATTAAGTTGATGAAATGATTTTGGCATGAATGGTGGAAGCTAAACTTTGGCGCAGGTAGTTAGAGGCAGTAGTCACACTTTCCTATAAACTAATTCCGGTAGGGTACAAAGGATGGTATTCACAAAGAAACTGTAATCGTCTGATTACATAAGCAGACGATTGTAATTAACCGGTTCCATTTAAATAAAAACAACTTTGGTTCAGTTTCATGGTTACTGATGTTCAATTGTTTTTTTCTCATTGTATTTACAAGAAATTATGTAAAAATCTGTAACTTTTATCTAAGGAACTTTTTTTATAATTCCAGTAATAAACTCGCAATAATTTGTCAGATTGTAGAAACCAACCCGGTACATACATACATATGTACTAGGGTGATTCAAAAAAATTTTTTATTTTTTTTTTTTGCAAACAGGCTTAAAAGTTCCGTTTTGGTGGAAAAATACGCCAGTTAAAATTTGAGCCCTTAATATTAATATTAAGATAGTCCGCATCGCACTTTTATATTTTCCATAAGAATAACATGGGAACTTTTTTTTTGGCACCTTCTGATTTTTATTGCTTGCTAATAGTGTACTATATGAAAAAAATATTTTTATCCAGAATTTAACGCTTTATAAAAAAGGTCTCTTATGATTTTTCGCTAAGTCTACTGGTTCAAAAGTTGAATTCACCGAAAATTTGACCGTTTTTTAGTATATTATTACAACAAAATTAATGGTTTTATCGAAAATATGTAGGAAAGTTTATTTCAAAAGTCACTCGGACACGAGAGGTTCTATTTGCTTGGCTATTGGACATAAGACACGCTCAACAGTTATCCATAATTCCAGAAGTTGAAACTGAATAATATAAAACGCATTCTTAAATATTTTTATTTAACCTATTTATGGAAAACAGAACTCTAAAATTAAAAATAACACAATTAAAACTACCTATCCCATTATGGTCTTTAATAAACGTTCAAACTGTGCTCCACTGACTTATTGACAGTAACCAAGCCGCGATTGAAATTCATCAACCATGTTACGTATCACTTTAGCGAGTATTTTTTGAATTTCGTATCTTATTCTATTTTTTAAGTCATCTATACTAGTAGGCGTATTTACATACACGCTATGTTTTAAAAAAACCCACAAAAAGAAATTTATGGGGGCTAGGTCAGGGTGACCTAGGAGGAAACTTGGATTGACCTCTTCGCCTAATCCATCGATCCAGAAATATTTCGTTTAAATACTAATTTGTATAATTAATTTAAATATTTGCTCTCAATTTATGGAATTCTGGATAACTGCTGAGAGTGTGTTATGTCAAATAGCCGAGCAAATAGCTGTAGAACCTCTTATGTCCGAGTGATTTTTTAAATAACAATAAAATAATAACTTTCCTTATTATATTATCGAATTTTAACATTTGATCGGCCGCCATAAAATGGCTTTAAAATTAGGAGCATACTGCGTCAAATAAAAGCTTTCAAATGGCAAGAAAAAAGACAGCTTCGACAGCTGTCAATACAAAAAAAAACAAATGAAGTAGGTAGGTATGTCAAAATGTCGGCAAATGAAAAATTTAATTGACATATCCGAACGTTTTTCTAAAAAAATCCATTAATTTTGACCGAATTTATGTGCGACTTTACGCCCTCACGGTGTAATATCTGTCTTATATGTATATGTAAATAAATATAAATTAAAAACTGTGGTCCCGTGAATGTCCGTTTATGCAGTGGCGTACCCACGGGGGGATAAGGGGGATATATCCCCCCCAATAGGTCCAAAGTGATAATAAAAAAAATAGCCAAAGTAGATGACATTGTCCGCTAATACAAATTAAACACAGTTAATTCTTAATTCATAGCCAAATTCGCTATAAGTAGGGTGGCATATACCTTCCCGCGCGGAACGAATCTAGGCGACTAGATTTTGTTATCTAAAATAATTTATCCCCCCTCAAGGCCAATGTCTGGGCACGCCACTGCGTTTATGGAATATTTCACTGTAACCTGTTTTCCTGGAAATTGTTACCCCATCAGCACAAATATCATTATGTTGTGTCAATGTGTCATCATGTCATATATGTTTTTTTTTCTGAAGAGTTTTAGAAGTTTTGTTAGGTAGGTACTTTACAACATTCTAGTGTTACAAACAGAACGAGCAATCCCGTACATTTTCGTGTGATCTTTTCCGTAGCCAATCGATAGCTGTGCGGCGTGAGCTTGATACAATTTGATTTCTCGAACGGCCTCTCCACAAAGGCCCCCAGAAAAGACAGTTGTTCTCGAACGTAATACCGCACAGAACCCTGTTAAATTTGCTCGCTCTCTGTGAGTTTTTTTTTGTCCCATTTTTCAGTTCCCCGCACGGTCCCGGCCAGCTTTGAAAACTAGAACTAACCTCCCGACCGCGAGAGCGAAATAAATTTCCTAGAGCTGCCCACAAACTCGGGGCAGTAAGTTTTAATCAGTTCCAACTGGGGCGAAAATAAAAGGCAACAATTAGAGCCTCCGGGGTTGCAAGATATGCAGATGCGGGATCCGGTCCACGGAGCGCGTCGTGTGCCGTCGCGACGCCGCCGTCTGCGATGCTGACGACGCGTTCGTCCGCTACAATCGCGCCAATCAGCCGGGTCAGCTGCCACCAGCGGCGTCTGCATCACAGTGACTCAAGGGCTCGAGCACAGCCGTCTTGAGAACAAGCCACGATGTAAATGTGGCAACGTCGCGCCACAGCTAAGTTGTAGTCCTGTTGAAACCAAACCGACCGCGACGATTTTAATTTGTGTTCATCTCGGCGCCTTTGCCGAGGCGTTTGAAGTAGATCAAATTTATTTTCTACATAATAATAGGTATATTTACTTTTCAAATACGTCATATGTATATAGTTTTCTCCGCTTGGTCAATTAAATATAACAATATTGTATGTAAAAACCACACGTGAATCTACATAAAAACATGTGATATTCAATTGTTCAGCAAAACCAACGGGAAGGTGCAGGGCTTGAAAGAAGGAAGGAAGGTGTAGAGAAACTGCAGATGAGCAGAACACAAGCCCTTTAATAATATGAAGTATTTATTACATATTGCTTACCTAATCAATGTAGGTACTATCGTGTAGGAAAGAAATGATAAATATCTCATATTATTAAATTGGCACGCGTATTTTTGCAAGGAAAATGGAAAATAAATGGTAGAGGAAATGAATATATATTATAAATGACATAATTATGGCACACGCAGAATCTTTCCTTTTTAATTTAGTCATTTGTATTACTTGATCTACAATAATGCCTAACTGCTTAGAATATAAAAATATTTCATTTTTTTGGTCAAATATACGGCCTGTTGTAAATAAACTAAGGCTTATTGCTACATATTTTGAACGGAATATGTTTGGAAAGTGCTTTGGTAAGGATATTTATATATATCTAATAAATTTTGCATTTGAGACCATCGGTTAATTTTCATGTCAAAGTCCAAAATCCATTTTAATTCGTTATGATTTAGTTGATTGTCGTTCAAAAAAATTTTAACAGCGAGGTCATTATTAATTGATATCTGATTTTCGATGTTTACTATTTCAGTGTCAAAATTTAATGTATAAAAAATAACTTTGGATGTTAAAATTTTTACACTCCAGCTTTCGGAAATATTTACTTTCTCAGAAAAACAACCCACAAAATTCTGGTAATTTTCAATTACATCTGACTTTTCAAAATTCTCAATTAAAATCTTATGTTGTTGAATTTGGGTCTGACTTCTACATTCTGGATCTTTTTCGAACTATTTTCGACTTTTCATTATACAGATATTTAGGTAAATTTGGAAAAATAGATCTTGTTTACAGGCAATCGTATCAATTGTTCCATCTGGTAAAAGATGTTTATCAAATTTGGTAACTTCATCGGGATGAAAATGCAACTCACATACTACAGAATGTTTTGAGGTGTCCATTCTTTTCTGGGAATAGCTTTGAGCCATTTTTGCATTAATCCGTCCTCATTGGGGAAACCAAAAAACACTTTTTACACCCTCAGTTTTTATAGAAGAATCGTAATTCGATTTACATCCCGGTACGCAACACTGTTTTGGCATGTTTGTTTACGAATGAAATAAAATACGGAAAACACGCAAAAATCGGTTGTATATCGAATTATCAATACACCGCACTATCTACAGATAGTACCTTCAATTACAATTGTCTAAAGTAGTTATCACGTTTAAAAAACTCTATTTAACGCGAATAAACAATTTCTTACATAAACACATATAACGCCGCCATGTTTATATACACTGACCGGACCCCAGGGCGACGTTGTCATTTTCTTATAGCGTGGCTTGTTCTCAAGACGGCTGTGGCTCGAGTCTCCTAAACATACTTAAAGAATGAGTCAGAATACTCACAATACACCCACAGTGTCTATTAATATTACTGTTGAAAATTGCTTTCATTAGATAATCTCCAGGGATTCTCTAATTATTCTTAGGTAATTCTGGACCCAAGAATAATTAGAGAATCCCTGGAGATCATGAAAAACAATAATAATTTTAATAGGGAGGACGGGTATCGACTGAGTAATACATGGAGATTAGCGATACCAAGAACCAGTGACCTGGAATGTCATGGTCAACCGAGTCTTTAGAAACCTTCTGAATAAGCTGACAGCATGATCAGCGAAACGTCAAGTCAATTTAGACGACCGCGGCAAAACCCGGAAGAAATAACTTCACCAATTATTATATTTTTCCAAATAGCGTACCAAAGATGCAACTAACTCTCGGCAGCAGCTATTTAATTGGTTTGGCAATTCGCAAACGAAAGTCTGACAACTATAACACTTTGATTGTTCTGAAAATAACAATTTTTCAATTCAAGATAAAAGATTGAAGCTCCAAAAAAGACACAAACCACTATTACAAATAATGTAAAGTTCAGATAATTTCAAATTGTCAAGAAATGTCAAGTAATATCAAGCGCGAAATTTAAAATTCAATAAAAGTTTCCATTATAGTTTTTATTTCAATATAGTTGAATGGTGCTACCACTGCAATAGTGTTTTTTGCACTTTTATGTTAGAATATCTTTCGGATTTGTTTTTAGCGGAAAAAATTACTTCGGAAGCAACTATTCATTGTCCAGGAGCACAAAATTTTCAAAATTTTGAGGGCAGTGTTATTATATTGCATCTATAACTTAACAGGCTTAACATAAAGGGCCAGAGCTTTCCAAATAAAACAATTACGAGCCGTCACTGGCTGCTACGGACTACCGTGACGGTAGGCGGCAGCAGAGGTGGGGGGAGGGGTAGATGGGTCTTCCAAGGCGCTCTATGCAATTATCTCTACGATAATGGCCGGTAAAGAAATTCCTTCTAATTGGCCAGGCGGCGCTCGATCAAGTTCCAGCCATGTTATTACCTTATATTCCTCCAATTTGTGCGGTCGGTAACTTGAATTCTGACATAGAACGAGACTATTGTCTAGTTACACATCGGATCTCAGTGTCGCATAAAGCCAGTACAAAAAAACGAACGCAGAACACCGCAATCACGTAAATCATTATACCAAAATAATATCATGTCTTGGTGTTTTTGTAGGTCCCAAAATAAAAATACAGCAAAATATATTGTGTCACTTAAACACCCAGTAAAATCAATACAATTTAGTAAATTTAGTTTATTTTATGTATACTCGATGTGTACAGACGATGGCATACGAGGTGTGGCTATTAAATAACCGAACTGATGCTGCTACCAGCTCGCTCCGTCGCGACAAGTTTGAACAGAAGTGTGCCTGGTGATACTTTCCCCACCCTGAGCTCGCTGGACAAGCCAGTGGATCGCACAGTTTGACTGCAGCAGTCGTTTGAATTAGCCTACGCACCAGTGACGCATCGAAAAATGTTAAGTTAACTGGTTAATCACAAGTTTCCTGTTAAACTGGGGAAAACTATCACAGAAGCTTATGCAATATTAAAAGAAGTGTACGGGAATGATTGTTTATCCCGCACACAAGTTTCTGAATAGTTTAAACGATTTAAAGAGGGACGGTCCTCAACCTCAAAAACGGACCAAAACATTGAAACAATTGGTAAATCAATCCGCGAAAATCGTCGTCTAAGGATCTGAGGGCTTGCTGAAATAACAGGAATCGACAAAGAATGTGTTCGCCAGATTTTGCATGAATCGTTCAATATGCGCAAAGTTTGCGCAGAAATGATGCAAAAACTCCTCACTCCCGAGCAAAAAGAATCAAGAATGAACATTTGCGCTGATATTCTAAACAACATTGACACCAGCTTAGGCTTGTTACACACGGTGACACTGAAGAGGACAAGATTCGAAAATGTGGAAGCGGTTAAAGCAAAAGCGACGGAGGTTCTGAACCAACTGACAGAAGCACACTTTCAGCACTGCTTTCAACAATGGAAAAGTCGTATTTAGCGGCTTAGAGATCGCCAAGGGAAGTACATTGAAGGCGAAAAAAGTTGCTACTGTAATTGGTAACAAATAAGAAGTGTTACGACAGAAGTTCGGTTATTTGATAGCCACACCTCGTATATTAGAAATAAAAAAACACTTACTTCAAGACTGTAATAAAAAAAGAGATGCTATTTATTAAATTCAATAAAATGTTTCTTTTTTTTTGCAATTACAAGGAAATGTGATTAACGTTGAAATTGAATAAGTGTAACTTATTAAGAATATTTTAATAGGTAAGTTAAACGTCTCAGAAACAAAATAATTGTTACAGTGTAAACCATCGTAAAAAATAATAAATTCAGAGGTTGCGTTTGCAGCCACACTCAAGTCCGAGCGAAGATCTGCATTGTAAACATTTGAATAATGAATTAAAAGGAGGCCATCCGCTAGGAGCGATAATAAATGTTTGCGATAATCAAAAGGAACCTTCCTCGCTCGTCTCATTCCGTCTGCTTCATCTGACTCATAAATTATTCATTCAGGAGGACTAAGGTTTAATTGTTTCGTTAAAAACGAAAAAATTAAGCGCCTCTAGTTTCAATTATTCGCCCCATTTCAGATTAAGAGCACTCGACTTGTGCTTTTTATTAGACATCCGAAGATCCGTCAGATAACGTAAATTATTTACAAGATGGGATTAAACGGCTCGGCTTTGTCGCTGTATTCCGTTATGGCTGCACAAAAACATAGCTGATTCGTGAATATTACGAGACAACATCTAATTAAAGGCTCATAAGCAAAGGTCGAACATTTCAGGAGCAAGAGTGTACTTAAAACAAACCCAGGTATAAAAGTAAACCCCTCATACAGTTTAACGACGAGCGTTCAACAAATATTGACCTCAAAATAGACTTTACCGATTCAATGTTATATCTTTGTTAGGTCCTGGCATAAAATTATTCTTTTGTGATCAGGCGTTTAACAGCTTTCAATATCGAAGTTATAATTCTAAACCAAAACAGTTTGTGTAGATTCTACCAATAACTTCTTAAAATTGTGTTTACACAACAACAAAAGAACATTACAAGTAGGTAAACAGTGGAGTACTACTTAATATTTAATACATGTCATCGTGAATTTCAGTTCTGAACCTTAATCGGCTCAGGAGAAGTCGATTATCCTCGTATAGCAGTTTTGTCACTGGCCTTAAAAATAATATTGGTGACAACAACCTGGATAAAATTTTCTTCTCCGACGAAGCATAGCTTAATCTCAGTGGTTATGTGGATTGGCAGAATACCTATAAGAATGTGGAAACCAGAACTAGTCGAAAGATGAGGAAATTGCTACAATTTACATTTAGCAAGGTGGTGCTACAGCACACCCTGCAGATGAAATAATGGTAACGATACAGAATGTTTACCATAATCGTTTGATGGAATTCCAAACATGAGTTTCCTCCAAAGTGTCAGAAATGTTAAGAACAGCGTTGGAGGGAGCATTTTGAACACTTTTTGTAACGGAATGTTAAACCAAACACTTTAAAAGCAAATATCTCTAAAACGGTCATTCGGAGCGACAATTGACGGGTATACCCTTTATATCATTATATGGTGAAGAAATTGCTATTTTCAATAACAATGTAAATATTCTAAGGCGCAAAAAAACTTACGCATTTTTTATGTATTCAGAATGCTGCAGAGAGCGTCCTCTACAGTTTACATGAAACTGAATACTAAATTAAAATTCCTCTCTCCAAAAAAAACCCTAATCACCAATTTTAGTGAAAAAAATGTTTTTTAACGAAGTTAATTACGAAAATCGAAAATTAAATTATAATTTTGACACCCTGTATCTTAGCTACCAATAACTTTTGGACTAAGGTATGTTTGATAAAATCGTAATATTTTTACCCAAAGAATCTGTTGTTTCGCTATGATCTCCTAATAATGGGACACTCTGTATAAGGCAAAACAAGATGGAGTGGCAGAGACTTTCACCTAGGCCATTAGATTCAAAGGCAATGAGTTAACCATCACACCAAATTTCTATATATTAAACTGTCAAAAAAATATTTACAATTCAGCCATATTGGAAAAAAAAGTTTTTTCCATCGCCTACTTTAAGTCAAATTTATTGTAATGCTCGTAAAAGCGGCAGACCCTCAAAGAAAGAAGTAATTTTTCGAATTATTATATGTCCCTGTTTAATATCTTTCAAATTAATTTTGCTTACATTCTTCTAGAAATCAATTATACCTTTATTATGTAGAAATAGCATGATTCCGAAATGTAACTTATAGGAATTTTCAAATTAAATTGCTAGACAAAACGGACAATATGGAATTCCAATCCAAGTACAGATATACCAATATGTGGACGGTTTCAAGACAGAACTGGAAGACAGATCAGGATTTATGGAATAAGACCTAGGACAAATAACAGTTGCGAATGCAGTATATTTCGGATTGAAGAGGCCTAAAGCAATACTGCACTGTGCTAAGGACATCGACTATTAAGATATAAAGGAGATAATAATTGACAAATTCGGAGATTTTCCGATAATCAAGCAGCGCTAAAAACATCCGTTCCATAGAGACTATGTACGTCGAAACTAATTGTAAGATAAGAACCTTAAGTTATGTACGAAGTTATATACAATGTAACACAGATACCAGGATAACAAGTTCATAAATATAGAGACATCCACAAAAACCGTCATCAACTCAGGCTATGAAGAAGAGAGATGGAAATAGCAGTCATGTCTAAGCTTTTCAGTTATGTCAAACTTTTGACAAGTGACTGTCACAATTTGTAAAATAAACAATGGCTGTCATATGATGTGACAGTCTTGACAAGCAAATAAGGTTATAAATTTGATTAAGAATAGAAATACGTCTTTTTTTTTCTCGCCCAACTTTGATGACGTTTTTTTTTTTTTTGGATGTGTCTATACTTATTATAAATATGCAGGACACTTTAGCCAAAAAAAGAACCACAACCCCTGACGTGAAAAAATCATATATAGAAGGACACTCTATATATATTTAGATATTTACCTAAAATAACAACTCTCTAAAAAAAACCTATTGAGTCAAAATAGGAAGGAAGGAACAAAACTAAGGCTCAAATTCTCACAGAGTACAAACAAAGCCTTCTATACTAAAAAATAAAAACGCTTATAGAAGTTGTGGAGTCTTCTCCACACTACTCCATAGGCAATCTTAACCGCTTCTTTTTATACGGATAAAAGGGATAATTAACAAGAATGTTAAAATAAACTTTTGGAAGATTAGACATTTATGACAACTGATCAGCTTCCAAATGTTTAATTCGATATCTCCTTTTGGGAACATTTTTAAAAACAAATGTTTGGACAAGTGTTATTTTTCAATTTTATTTTTCAAAAGGTCAATTTTTCAATAAAAATTTACAAACAATATTTTACTTTCGATCTATGTCGGGAAGAAAAAATGTGTTTTGAACTTTGTCTTGTGTTTTGAAAAGTATTTTTAAAAAAACAAAGTAGACAGCATTTGTTTTAAACTTAAGGCGTAAAAATGAGATATAAAAATTCCAAACTCTACGACCTCACTCTATATAACTCAGTGCATCATTCATCTTTAGTAGTTCAGTGCATGAATCGTTTTATTCGCCATAGAGGCCACTTAAGACAGCAATTCTTAAAGCAAATTTCCAGCTCTACAGGACTAGACTATCAAAAAAGTCATAATTTGATAAATAACGTCAATCGTTGCTCTCATTTCAGTCTACAATTTTGTAGGTGCCAATAAATCACACCAAAAAAAATTGACATTGTCGCTTTAGAAATCACTAAGATTGTGTCAGCGGCAGAGTACACATGGAAAAGACGCTTACGTCTTTTTACAGTGTCTTAACACACAACCAAACACTGTGACAGGTGCCAATTGTCACCTGGCGGAATTCGAACTTATGCGGATCAATGAACTTTCAGAGTAATCCCCGTCTTCTCACCTGGGCTGTGACCCACTTAACTATCGTCACAGAATAATGACGTGTTTAGTAACCTGAAGTGTTTGAAATAACGTCTAATATTGACAAAAAAAACAACGCAGGCACAGAGACACCGGGACTCTAAACCGGAAATGTATAATTTTATGCTGTTGCGTCAGTTACAAATTCCCCTTTTTAAGGTGTCCCTTTCCCTCGGAGTTTCTATATTATTCATACGGTGTATCTCTGAATTTCTAAAACGCTACTCATTCAGCTTTATTTACGAGCGTATAGGCCTATGGGGACCAATATTCCTCAAATATAGATATATCCCTTTTCCTTTTAAAGACTTGCAACAATGCTTTTTGTTAAGTAAACCCCGTCGGAGACGGGACTCCGGAAGTTGCTTTGTTGACCCTCTACTGCGCAAAAGGAATAGATTAGTATCGTACAACGTACACAGGAAAGAGAAGTACAAGGGGGGATTCTTATATAACTTTTTCGCATAAAAACCGTGCCACAAATATATTTATTGTGTAATACGTTTTTTTGTGAAAATATTTTAACAGACGCAGAGGTAACTTCTTCAACATACATGATTTAAAGAAAATATGGGAAATACAATGTGTGGCTATTAAATAACCGAACTATTGCTGCTACCAGCACGCTGCGAGCGTGTCGCGACAAGTTTGAACAGAACTGTGTATGGTGATACTTCCCCACCCTGAGCTCGCTAGACAAGCAAGTGGGTCGTTCAGTTTGACCGTAGCAGTGGTTTGAATAAGTCTACGCACCAGTGACGCGTCGAAAAAATGTTAAGTGTTCAGATGGAGCAACGGGTTAATCTTTCTTGTTAAGCTCTCTAAGTTTCTTGTTAAACTGGTGAAAACTTTTACAGAAGCTTATGCAACGTTAAAAGAAGTGTACGAGAATAAATGTTTCTTCTGCACACAAGCTTTTGAATAGTTTAAACGGTTTAAAGAGGGGCGTGAAACGACTGAAGACGATCCGCGCCCCGGACGGCCCTCAACGTCAAAAACGGACGAAAACATTGAAACAAATGGTAAATTAATCCGCGAAAATCGTCGTCTAAGCATTCGAGGGCTTGCTGAAATAACAGGAATCGTTCAACATACGACGCAAAGTTTGCACAAAAATGGTGCCAAAACTCCTCACTCCCGAGCAAAAGGAATCAAGAATGAACATTTGCGATGACATTCTAAATAACATTGACACTGATCCAGGCTTGTTAGACATGGTGACACTGAAGGGTACAAGATTCGAAAGTGTAGAAGTGGTTAAAACAAAAGCGACGGAGGTTCTGAATGAGCTGACAGACTTCCGGGCTTCCAGCACTGCTCAACAATGGAAAAGTCGTATGGAGCGGTGTAGAGATCGCCAAGGGGAGTACATAGAAGGCGAAAAAGTTGCTACTGTAATTGGTAACGAATAAAATGTGTTATGACAGCAGCTTTGTTATTTAATAGCTTGGATATACAAATACAAAAGTGAAAGGTTATGTGCAAATATACTATGCGTTTGTAAAAAACAAAGTATAATAGGTATACACATAATCCTATATACCATATACTGAAACAGCTATAAAAACTACGACTTATAAAACTACTGACTATAAAAAATACTCGTGAAAATATGATTTCCAATCCTAAATATTTTTAAAGTAAAATAACTGGATTTAATGACTGCACAAGTATTCTTCACCTCTATCAAAGACAGACTACAGACGTAGAGACATAAAAAGCAGGACTACCATATTACTGCAAATTACTTACTGCGAAATACATTTCTTTTGTTTTCGTTCTAATAGTATATAACATTTTATAATAATCTACGAATTTTCATGAAAAAGATGCTTCATATAGGATGAGAAGAGCCTAATCCTAGTACTTAATGTAATATTCTTCTCCAAGAAACTGCAAACGTTGGAATCATCTCACCGTAAAATAATTTCAATGACACCCTGTAATGAGACGAACGCTGTGGACATCCTAGAGTATGAGCTTCATAAAACTGGTGAAATACAATAATTAATAACGTTAAAATTCTTCCTTTTAACTATTTATCCGGTACAATGATTCCAGCAGAAGTCAAAGTAAATTTTCTAAGTACCAGAAAATAATTAAAAGTTAAGCCCTATCCGGATCCGTTCTGTTTTAATACAAATTAGTCCACGGCAGTTAGGCAATTACAACTAACAAAGGAAACTGCATCCTTCGGAAAGTTTCTCTCGGTGATTTGTCGTTTTTGTGTAGCGACTGCGTCTGTGGAAAAGCCCGTAGCTACCGGAGAAGATGAAAGAGATTTAAATTAAATTATAAACGGAAAATGGAATTAATAATTTAATCGAAATTATTAGGTGGGAGTTACCTACATCTTTATTAAAGCGGCATAACAGGAACGGCAAGAGCCATTACAGAATAAATTGTAGGCTGATGGATGGTATTTCAATATATTCAAGTTTTTTTATTACTTCATTTCATTTGTGTCTAATATTATACATATTGAATTGTAAAGTTTTTAACAAACACATATTGTGATATCAGTTACACTGAAAAAAAGATTTTGTAGAATTAGTAAATTCTGTTCATTCTGTTCAAATTTCTGTTCAATATTTATTAATAACTAAAGCCGGCAGATCCGGGCGGCGCACAGTGGGTTAGAATCGGAAAATCCTGGCCAAAAATCGAAAAACCAAGTTCGTTATATGCTGTTTTAATTCAAATAGCTTTGTGAAGCTAGGTGTCCTGCGTGTAATACTGAAACGACCGCTACCTAGGTTCTATACCGGCGGTTTTACTTCAGTCGGAAGTTGGCCACCTTCGAGTGCGTAACAGTACGAGAATCGGTCCCGAAATACTCAACGTTCGTGTGGTGTGAATTTTTGTTACCACAAGGTATATTTTCGACTTAAAAAAAATGGAGGCCACTCTTGAAGGGATGTAAAATATTATCTATGCATTGAAATTCAAATTTTTGTATTTCTTATTATGGAAAATAAATGTTAACTCTGCGAATATAATACAAACGCGCATGTTAAGGTAGCGAAAGAAAATTAGGAAAATAATTTGTACCTACAGCGTTCTAACACTAATTCACAATGTAACAAGTGGGAAAAATTAGTGGAATAAGAAATTCATAAAAATTGGCTGCTTGAAACTGCTTATTTCAGTGAAAAATGCAAAAAATAGAAAGGCGCGTCCAATAAAGCGTTCTCGGGCCAATTCTAACTGTACCTGCATCAAAGCAGGTGTTCATCCCCGATACAATAGTGAGTCCCAACCAAGGGGGGAAATGTATATACCTGGTGTAAACTATTGACCAGTGGAAGGAGAAAGATTGGGTGTCTCAATGTTCCGTGAAATACATATTTTTTATTTTATACCAGTTAACCTAATACAACTTAACTGAGGTTCTCTGCGATCAATTTTTAACACAAAATAATTTTAGTAACCTAATGTAACTTAACTGAAGACACGTTGCGTGCAATTTTAGTTTACAAAAGTTCTTACTTTTGGCCCTCCATTTCTTCAGGGAGTTAGATTAAAATCTTATTAATGAAAAATATTATTCGAATCAAAATATGTAGCTTTTTAAGAAAATTTTAATTTTAGCTTTTTAATAAAATAAACAGAAAATATCAATGCTCTAATTTCGATCATAATAAGTACCTTTTATCGCGAAAAAATGGTTACATGCGGTTGCTGCCGGTCTGCCATTTCGTTTCCCTTTCGAGGAGAGTATTAAATAGAAGTCTTATTTACAGAAAATATGAATACTCTAATTTAGATTTTTAAAAGTTGCTTTTATTGCAAAAAGCGGTTACTTTTGGGCCGCCATTTTGTTTTTCTGAAATATGAAGTACAATTTTGAAATCAGCGACCCAAGAAACATTAAATTCGATATAGTTTGTAAACAACAACGATATAGTTTGTTACAAGTGTGTAAAAAAACAGTTTTTCTCAAAATTAATCTGCTTTCTCAGTAAAAAAAAAAACATGTTTTTTTTTCAAAACTAATCTTAAAAAGTAGAAAAAAAAAGATTACACAATGTTTAAGATTAAAAATCTTGCTCCTTTAATTTTTTGAATAATCGGCCAAGAAAAACCGCTCGATGGATCGATCTGCTGATTTACAGGGCATCAATATTTGCTAAGATGCAGTCGATTTACCAAAACAAGGGAAAAAGTCACTTTTTTTCGACTATTTTCAAGTCAATATTGAGGGCGGAAAAAAACATTTTTTTAAATGTCTTGCAGGGTTTTATAAAAGTTTTATTTCAGTTTCCGAAACTGCCCTTCAATTTCCTGTACGATCATTGGTTGCTGAGATATCGATGGTTGAAGAAAAAATTGTCCTTTTTCGTTCAATTTCGAATGTCTCCAAGACAAATGGACGTAGCAAAAAATTAAATAAAGGAAATTGACGCTGAATAAACAGGTTATATGGTCCATGCGGTCTTTTAACCAAAAAAAAAAAAAAAAAAAAATTCCGAGCCCGTGGAGCGAGAAAACGGAGGCTAAAAATTTTGTTTTTTTTTCGCGTTATTTCTTCGGATTGCGTTAAAACCGTGGCTTCTAAGAAAATTGCCTACAGATCCGAAAACTAGAGTCTTGGAGCTTCGGGGACAAATTTAGATTTTTTTTGCTCCCTTAATATTTGTGAGTAGTGTAGATGAAAAAGTCTGTTAACATAAACATAAATAGATTTTCCTAACTAGTGCTTAAAAGGCCAATCACTGGGGGTTTTACCCTACGCTAATTTTGACGATCAGTTTAGTAACTAAAATATTCGACTCCGTCAGCAGCAAAATCGGCGTAACTGCATTTCTTCGGTTGCAATATTTTGAGTTCGCCTGTGCTAGGCGTCAAAATGAGAAGTGTGGCATTTGTCCTTGTTCACAACCGGCCGATGTTGGCTTTACACAAACTGTAGATAACGACACGGCAGCAATTATTGCAATCAGGCCATTCGCGATCGCTGCAAACTCGCTCCTACGCACGCCAAGCCACTAACTATCCGAGAATAATTAATTCCGTATCGGATGGCACGGAAATATCGAATTGCGAACGGCGATTTTGTCAAATTTTGTTGTGAATAGCGTTTGAAATTGGAACGCCGAAAGCTCGTACCATTAACGAAACGCGCGGGGGGTTAGTAAAACATTTCTGTTCATTTACATTTTATTGGCGACGGCTGATGAACTGAATGGCTCAATAATGCAAGCGAATTGCATGTCTGTCAATTTACGCTGATTGGTATAGAAAAATAATACCGACGAACTGTTTTTTTTTTATTAGACAGAGTTGTTGCATGTAAAGTTTTTATTTTTATAATCAACTCAGACAACTCAGTTTTGATAAAAATAGGTTTTACGTATACAGTGTGTGTTAAGCCAACATCGGCCGGTTATGAAAAAGGACAAATACATGTGAAACGACATGTAAGACGCAACCATCATTACGCATCGAGGGTAGTGGGAAAATAAGACCGGCTCTTCACCACCCATCTAATCAGTACTAGTAAATACGTCTGAACCTGAACCCTTCTTCCACACAGCACGGCTAATCGCCCGCCGCGCAGAGCCAAAATGCCTTGCTGTACATGAGATTATGCGTAATATTTTGGAACCTAGTGTTTTTAGAAAGTGTTGGCCTATTTGGGAACACATGTTAGCAAATGAATCTTTTAATTTACGTTCAGAATTGCTGTTATGATGCCATACTATACGACATTCTGATATACATATGTATACTGTATGTACGTGAATAAATCATTTTAATAACATTTCTAACAAGAATACTGTTTACTTCAACTACACTTCTCGCTCTGTCTAGCGGCAGGTGGTGAGTGGACCGGTCTTATTTTCCCACTACCGTCGATGCGTATGCGGTATCTGTCGTCTCACTTTGTTTGTCCTTTTTCAAAACTGGCCGATGTTGCCTTTACACAAACTGTATATTCCACAATTGGAAGGAGGCCAAAACTACGAAAAAGGAACGAAGGATTGAAAATAAATTTGTGTATGGAAGAGAATGTTAAAATTCTTCCCATCTTTCTCCCTCTGCAAAGTAAGTTGGTGGAACCACTTTTTTTTATAGCTTAAGAAATAATATTCAGCCGATTCCAGTCGAAACGAACCATTTTCGAACTATATTGACACTATTGACAGTTTTCGCTCTTAAACCAAAGAAACCATGAACCCAAGACTTTCAACTCTTTCAGTCGCTTTCGAAATAACTGGTCATTTTAGCCCAAAATAATGTCTCTTATATAATAAGAGACATTTAGACACGTCTCTTACATAATAAGAGACATTTTTTTTGTCAAAGACAGATGCAATTTTACTCCCACATATAAGGTGCTATGTATGTGTACTCTTTGGTATACTTTTATGAAGAAATCTGACGAAAGTCTTAAAGCCGAAAAGCTAGAAACAAAACGAAATGTTTTGGTTATGAGGTTTGTGCCCATTGTTCAAATCAGCCAAAGTGTTTTTGGATATTAATATAAAGAACTTGTAAACTTAAAAAATAAAAATGTTAGTAACTACTGCTTAGGGCACTTAACTGCCTCCTGTCTTCTTCTCATTTCTTGAATGTGATTAGTAATGAGTTTTGGAGAAATCTGACCCCATTCTTTAATAATCGCATGTCTGATCTCAGCCAGCATATCTGGAGTAATGGCTCGTGTTCGGATATGCCTATTAAGCTAGTCCTAAACGTGCTCTATAGGGTTCATGTCTGTACTTCTCGCTGGTCAGTCCATGACTTGAAGGTTGACATTATTGAGATAAGTTAATACCATAATGGATTACCCATTGTCGTCCTTTCACGCTGTTGAAATTTTTTTTCCGTTAAATCGAAAACCATTTGCATACAAAGACTAGTAAGCTGAATATACTATTTGACAATTGTGTCCCATTTAATTCGAGTAACTTCTTAAGGTAGTCTAATGTTTGTGGAATTGTAATACAATTAAAAACAATGAACATACATTGAAAGAGGCCAAAATTTGGCCTTCTTGCAACTCGATATTTTTTATGTAAAATGTATTGAATTCTTAACTGAAAAATTAGGTAGAGCAACAGGCAAATTTTCAAACTGATTCGTTAACCATTTTGACAACTTACAGGTTAGGGATCCTATATTGCTGAAACAATGAGTCGTACAGAATTCCCTGGTTTATGAATTTTCAGTAAAGAGTGTAATTTAGGTATTGATCGATTGGACATCTGTAACTTTTTTTAATTGGATGAGAAATAAGGTTGTTACATTCTTTTAATGATTTTTACTTATGTTAACATTTTCGGTAACGGGTTTTATGGAAGTATTTTATATTGACAATAGCTAATTGAATAATATTTACTCTTCGAAGTATTCACTTTTTACAAGTGTTGCAACCTTATTTCCGACTTTATTAGATTACGAGTAACTGATGTGATGAACCCATTAAATATGGATTTGCACGAGTAAGCGAACTAACTCTGTTGTAAAATACATTTTCTCTCTGAATAGCATATTACGTAATTTTCGCGATAATAACAGTTATAGAGTTGCCTCGACTAGCTTAGTGGAGTCGGGAGTGGGTCTTGATCTAAAAAAAAAAACTATATTTTTAATCTAACTGAGGGCGCCAAGTGATTTATACTACAGATGTACCCTGTTATAAATATAAAATCACTGAAACTAATATGACGAAAATTATCGTCTTATGGCAAATAATATAGTCTTATGGCAACTAATAAAACAAAAACTTGTAGAGAATATAAAAAAAGAGGTAAATTCGGATATGCTATAATTTAATTTAAAATATATTGAGATTGTACAAAACTATATATATAATAAATTTTTGTTAGTTTAAACTTTGAACTTGTTGAGCTTAATCAAAATAATTTAATGATTTTTAAATTTGACAAATGTTGACACAAACCTACTTAAAAAAAATATAGCAATATTAGCGCATGAAAGAAAAATCAACAAAATAAATTGAACCTTTTAAATGCAAATAACTTAAAAACCGATAGATTTAGACGACCTAAACAAGAGTACCTTTTCTCTGTAGAATTGAGCGTTCGTTCGTATTCTCAACTTAAAATTCGTAATTATCACACATAATTACAAATAACACAAAAAAAAAACATAAAACTACCAATTTTCAGATTTTTACTATCAATACTTTCTGAATTACGGAGAAATCTCAGAATACAACTTAAACTTTGAACACCCTGTATGTCTTAAACCAGCGACATTGGTGTTCAATCCAGCGGCATGTTGAGGTGGTCAATCATAACATTTTGGCGTCTAGTGTCTCCAAATTAGTCTTATCCCATTATTTCTGACTCACCCTGTATATCGTATGTTCTCTCTTTTTATATGAGTTAGGCGAGAGAGCCGTATTAACGTTCACATTACAGTATGCAATTCGCCCAACCTATTTTCTTTTCCGAATTTTGTCCTGTTTTTTGTCCATAACACACAAAAAAAAATGAAAAAATTAATGATGAGGTCTGCCTATGTTTACTATTTGTTTTTGAGGTCGCTGAATCCAAATCCGAGGTCCATTTAACCCCATGTCGTCAAGATTTTCCACAACAACCTCAAAATTTAGACCAAAAACCCTTATTACCCCTTGAATTTTAAACTCCATAGCTCCATCATACCAAAATCCCCAAAAACCCTAAGCCTTTAACCCCCAACCCCTTAACCCAATAACCCCATAATCTTAAAATGAAAGCGGCAAAGTCCACAATATGCTTCTTATTTCTGAGGTTAGGGCTACATAGGTAGTCAACAGGTACATAATGAAATGCAATTAAATACGAGGCGCGTTCATAAACTAAGGGCCGTTTGCTTATATATAAATATTGGCGCTTCGAAGCACAGTTTTACTACTGCAGCGCCATCTACTGATTCATTTCGAAGCTACAGCGTCATTTGTTTTGATTCTAAAGTCGTATTGTTATCCGTGAATGCAAAGAACAATGGCCGCGAAAATCGTTGATCCCGCCAACTGTGAAGTGCGTTCTGTGAATCGTTTCTTATGTGCAAAAGGATCGTCGGCTGCTGAAATTCATCGGGAGTTATGCCTGGTTTACGGACCTACAGTTATGAGTGAAGGAAAGGTTAGACAATGGTGCCGGGATTTTAAAAATGGCCGAACAAATGTCCATGACGAAGAGCGGAGTGGCAGGCCCAGTATCCAGACCGATGAAATCGTTTCACAAGTGGACCAAACACTGAGATCTGATCGTCGATTGACGATTAGTGGCCTGGCTAACAAATTTCCTCAACTTGGACGCACTACTGTTCACAATATTGTCACAGAAAACCTCGCATACCGCAAATTGTGTGCAAGGTGGGTACCAAAAATGCTCACCGACCACCACAAAGAGCAAAGAATGTCTAGTGGACGAAAGTTTTTGGCCCGTTATCAACAAGATGGAGATGATTTGTTTTCTCACATTGTTACTGGGGACGAGACGTGGGTATCCTACGCCAACCCAGAAACAAAACTGCAATCGATGCAGTGGCGACACTCATCTTCACCAAAACCGAAAAAGTTTAAGCAAACTCAGTACACAAGTCGAAAATTGATGGCTACAGTTTTTTGGGACAAAGACGGTGTTCTTTTGGTTGATTTCATGGAACGTGGGACAACAATTACAGCTGACGTGTACTGCGAAACGCTCAAAAAATTGAGACGTGCGATCCAAAACAAACGCCGCGGGAAACTGTCATCTGGCATAATCCTCCTCCACGATAACGCGCGTCCTCACACTGCTGCCAAAACCAATGAGAAAATTCAAGATTTTCGTTGGGAACTTTTTGACCACCCACCGTACAGTCCCGACCTTGCACCTAGCGACTACTTCCTCTTCTTGCATTTTAAACAGTGGCTCGGTGGACAACGTTTTGAAACCGCAGAGGGACTCAAAAATGCCGTTGTCAACTGGTTCAACTCTCAGGCGGCAAGCTTCTATGCAGAGGGGTTAAAGAAGCTAGTGCAGCGGTACGAAAAATGCTTAGAAGTGAACGGCGATTATGTAGAGAAGTAAAGTAAGATTGCACCTAACTAAATATGACAATAAAATTTGTTTCTTATGAGTACATTTTTTTCTGTGACCAAACGGCCCTTACTTTATGAACGCGCCTCGTAAAATTCTAAAAACGCTAAGCCCTGAACCCCCAACCGCTCAACCCAATAACCCAATAACTCAAGATAAACGTGGCAATGTTCACAATACGCTTTTTATTTCCGAAATTTGGGCTAGATAAGTTCTTTGACGATAACTCAGCTCCAAAAAAGAAATCCTGGTCGATGATTTAGCTGAGTAACAAAATATTATCTTAGGTTTTTGGACCATAACTGCAATGATCTCATGATATATAAGGTCGATGATCTTTTTTTGATAACGGCCTACGTTTAGACGAACCCAGGAACGACGACGGGAACGTAGTAGGCTTCGTTCCCTTTGGGGTGCTTTTTTAGAGTGTGTTCCCCTTGCCTAACACTATTCGTGGTGTTTTTTTTATAGTTTGATTTTTAAATATCCTTTTTATCGATTTCTCTAGATGGTTTTCAGCAGGGAGGGCTATGGGGTTTAAAATTCAAGGGGTAATAAGGGTTTTTGGTCTAAATTTTGAGGTTATGGAAAATCTTGACGACATGGGGTTAAATGGACCTCGAAATTCGGATTCAGCCACCTCAAAAACTAGTAGTAAACATAGTCAGACCTCATCATTAATTTTTTCATTTTTTATGTGGAGCTGTGCAATTTATCAATTCGAATATGTAGGGGAGAGTTTGGTAAAATGGGGTAGTTAGGTAAAACGGGGTAGTTGCTATTCTAACCATGTCTTAGCAGAAATCTATTTGAAAATCATATCCATCGGAAGTACTTCTAAATATTAGTAGATGGCGCCACAATAACAGCCACCGCCACCAACAGTCTACTTTTATAAACTGACAGTTTGTTTATGACTAAAGACCGGATGTTGTTCGTACATCTCAGGTTCGTACTCAGGTCCGTCGATGGAAAATCTTAATATTTCTGGTGTTCTCCTAAACTGTTATTGACTTTTTTAATTGCGCTTTACAATGTTACTCCGGCCAGCGCTTCAAATAGGTATTGCATCTTATATGAGGCCGGCGTTGACAAATTGCATCCTGTTGATTCCTGTTTATTGCAGCGGCGCGTGTCAAGGTTACCACTGACTGCGGTCATTCTCGCGAATTCTCACGTGTTACATTTATTTAGTATCCAGGTAACTCTCGAACATTACGCGTCTCAGATTTTTACCGCGAATGATACTGCGTTATTAGCGATTTATTTCTTGTTGATTTGTCTTTTTCGGATCGTGAATATGTCTCGTCGGCCTCCTAATCGATCTACGGTGGAGAAGTGGATAAAAGATTATCCAGATTTAGAATTTGACGGGACAGAATTAAAGTGTAAAATGTGTACAAGCGTCATATCGTGGAATGTTAAAACACGTATTGTGGAACATATGCGCTCGGAGAATCACAAAGCTCGTGTGACTAATAGTAAGACAAACCGTGAACGGCAAAAACAATTTAACGGCGACTTGCTAAAAGTGATGGTGGGGTGTAATATTCCTTTGCATAAACTAGAGAATGCAGAGTTTAGACAATTTTTGTAAAACTGCGTTAATGGAAAGTACGATAATGTTACTGTACCTGCAGAATCCACATTGAGAAAAAACTACGTGCCGACAATGTACGAGGACGTGAAAGCAAAAATTATTTCTGAGATAAAAGATAAATATATCTGGATTAGTGTTGACGAGACTACCGACTCATGTGGTCGGAATATTGGAAATGTGTTAGTGGGAGGGATGGATGAGACTACACCAATGCCTAGTCTTTACGAAGATTTAGCGAGTATACATTTTCATTATTCACAGATACCTTCAGTTATTCGTCGCCTTGAAGAACCTGTGACAGCAACAGGCTATTCAATAATTAATGCCGTAAATAACGTTTTCGACTTGCGACAGTTTATTTTCCGGGTACCTGTACCTAGTGCTGAACGTGTGCAGAACAAATTTAATACCGTTTTGCAGAACAATCCGGGATTTCTAACTGTGTGCCGTATAGTAGATTTATTTGAAGGTAAAGAAGTAGATTGTGATGAACTCACCCTAAATGTGCCATCTGTAAAAAATTATACATATTTTAAATATGCCCCAGTGACCTCTGTGGACGTTGAACGTACATTTTCGAAACTGAAATGGATTTTAAACGATAGACGTCACAACTTAACCACTGAACATTTACAACAGTTGCTGGTTATTCAGTGTTATTTTAGTGCTACAAGTGAATATTAGTGTTTCATTACAGTGTTTTTTAAACTACACAACTTAATACGGATCATATTGGATATTATACCTATAACCAGTACAAGGTAAGACGTTATATTATCTGTATTTGACAATAAACGTAGATATTTACTTGACTTTCACACACATTAACGTTAGCGTCCTAAGTGCGCCCCTGATAATTACGTCATGTACGAACGACATCCGGTCTTTATTTATGACATATATTTTACGTGGTACGATCGATATTTATTGTGTGTTTTCAACTGAATATTTTGGAATATTTATGGGGTAAGTACGCATTTGAAATGAGTACTATTGTAGCTTTTTAATAGAGTGTAGACACTGAAACAATGTTAGTTCTTGTGTATGAAAAAGTCAAATTCACTAAGAAACATGCTAGTTGGGTAAAACGGGGTAACGGATGGTCTCTTAAAATGGGGTACCCCGTTTTACCCGAAACCAATTATTGCAATGTTTCTAGTAACTTTAATATATAGAAGCTGATATTAATCTTTATAATATTAGGTAGGTACTGTATTAGATTCTGTATAGATACCTTGTTGCAGCGATATGCCTTCGAAATATAAACGCGTTTCAACCCGTCAATCTTGGGATGAGCGAAACATGAAAAATGCAATTCAAGAGGTAATAAATGTTCAAATGGGGTATAAAAAGGCAGCTCAAACTTTTCATGTTCCACAAACCACTCTAGAGTGTAGAGTTCGTAAAGTTCGGGATGGTTCTAATGTGGATATTGCTGTAATTAAAGGTATGTGCCAAGATATAGGTAGCATTTTTTTGCACAATTTTGATTTGGTTGTAGGGCTTGATAGCATTAAACCTGTTTTCAATGAAGCTCAAGAGAACGAACTTGTTGAACACATTCTTGCAATGGAAGCTCGTTTATTTGGCCTAAAAATGAATTACGCCATTTAGCATACGATTTGGCGGAGAGAAATAATTTGTCACATCATTTCAACCGCGAAAAATAAATGGCGGGAAAGTCATAGCTGTATGGATTTTTAGGTTGACATCCAGAATTAAAAATACGTACTCTACCTATCCCATTTTACCCGCCCAATTGGGTAAAACAGGGCAAATGACAAATTTGACAAAACAAAAAATTGCTTCAATAACAATCCTTCTGGATTAACAATATCTTTAGTTTTCACAATAGTAAGCACAATATTTCAACATCCTGGTAGAAACTAAAAAATAAATTTTATTGCCGACTCTTTTTGGAAATATCTGCCCTTGAAGGTTAAGTACCCCAATTTACCCAACTCTCCCCTACAGTATTGACTGTATTAAATGCCCTTTTCAGAGACAAACTACGTATCAAGCATGTTATTAATTTTACAAGCAATTGCTATCCTCTCCAACGCAAAAAAAAACAAAGGCTGTCCCATTAAATGCGTCCCAACTCTCGCCGCGTCTTCGGCCAACCCGAACTTTTAATTTTTCAGGCGCGATTAATTTTAATCTGTCCAATCTCTTATCTCCCGCCGAGGCTTCCTAATTCGTAGTAAATCGGCCTTCGGAGAGTTTATCGTGAACGAGTATCGGGTTACGTCCGGCGGGCGAAGTTATTCCAGGTTATATCATTAGTGCCCGCTCCGGGCCTCCTCCACGCCGCGAACTCTGTCCCTTAACTTCGCCCTTCGGTCTCGGTCGATTGTTTTCCGCACGCCATCCGCCGCCCGGCACGATAAGTCCTTTGTGGATTAAATGTATTTTCTCGTTATTTATATATTAATTACGGGATATTAGGAAACAAAAAGGAGGCGTCGGGAAAGGAGGAAAAGTGAGGCGCTGAGTTCGAGCGGCGATGGAATTCTTTCGGTTTTAATTTCTGCCCTTTAAATTTTTGATTAATTGCCCCCGATTACTCATGCAAATAATTTTCCGGCGTCTCGGCGATTATGACACGTAAAGCGCGTTTTTCATAAGTAGGGTCCGGAGAGTGTGCTACGCAGGGTCTCTATACAACTCTATGATAAAATAACACATACCTGCAAAAAAATACTTTTTCTTTTTTTTTTTTTTTGAACCCTAATAGGTGATTCCGAAGGTTTTTGACATGCTGAACATAATACCGTTGTCCGATTTAACTTATCATGTCACAATTTTCAAAAACATAACTTTAATCTGCAAAAAAGGCTTTTTTGACCTATATCGAGACCTTCATAGCTCGGCAACGAAACGAGATTGGGAAAAATGGATTCGACCATCGTATTTAGTAAATCAAAACCTATTAAAATCAATAGTAAAAAAAAAACATTACTATAGATGTAGCAATTATTATTTTATTTCACAAGAAATTCCAGAATCTATGTTTCGGAAACCTACAAAAAATTCAAAATTAAATAGCTGATCTGAAGGATTTTGACCTGCTAAACACGATGCTGTTACTTGGCTTTCTCCATGAAGTTAGAAGTACGGAAAAACATAACCTCAAAATTGATATGAAGCAAGTCTCATCATATTTATTCGGTAATATCACTTATACCGGGTGACTGGTACCGCGACGTATTCCTTTGAAGAGGTGTTAGTAGAAACAATTTGCAGTCGACTGAACCACAATATGCATAATCCACTTGTTGATAGTTTTCGAGATATTTTAATTTTTGTGTTTTTTTAGAAATGGACTACCTTTTACTACTAATTGTAAAATAAAAAAAGGAGCTTTTTTTTGTATTTTTTTTTGCCTCTTCCATTAATACACATAGTAGTTCATGTTATGTAACAAATATTATGTTAAATAGTTTGATATGACAAAAATACAGCAGCTAAAACCTGCAACGGTTGTTAGAAACTTTAATCCAATTGTAGATTCACCAGGATTTATTTCAAAAATTTGTGAATACATTAAACGTACAAATTATTTTAAAAACTTCTCTGCTTGATCACCTTTCGAATAAGGTATACATTTTGAAGAAATTTCCAGTTACTTCCAGGAATAATAAAAAATTATTAGGTGCAGGACACAACTTAGTCCTCATAAAAAATTGGACAACTAAATAAAAGTCCAATATTTATTTTTTTTACATTTTATTTGATCCAGTTTACAAGAGATGTTCGAAGTGACTACCTCTACTTCTTGTGCAAATACGAGGTCGTTTCCTTATTCCTGTTCTAGTAATTCTGTTGGAAAAAATTATTTCGTAGAATTATTGCTGCTTCTTGTATCCTGACTGAAAATCTGACTTACTAGCCCCAGCCTAGCCTACCCTCTTTCTATGATCCAATCCAACGAATTTATTCGCTGGGTCGCGCTATGTTCAGATATCTATTTTACGGTGTCCCTCAATCGCATTTTACGAACCGGAGTACCTACTGCATTTACGGCGAACAAATATGCGAAACGGTCTTACGTGCTGTTCGGCGAAATTTCGCTAACTTTTTCAATTTACCGCCTTAATATTTTATGAAATAAATTCGGCATAGTAAAGTGTGGAGAGAAAAGTCAAGAAACTTTCATACGGAAGTTCCGTTGAACTTTTCTAATACGGGAGTAATACCAGATGGCGGTTTCCCGTTGGTAAAATATCTAGTTGAAATGTGAAAAAAATAAAAAAATTTAGTCTTATTCACTTTATTCACTATTCAAAGATAATTATGAATCGTGACTATCTTTTATCTACTTACAAGGTGTAAATTAAGTAATGATTTTTTGAATTTTTGTATTCGAATAGAATTACAATTCAGTACTTTTGAAAATTTCAACACGCCTACACAGACAGTGTTTTTCGGTGGTTTAAGGCATTCTCAGAAGTGAGTTGATTGAAGATGAACCACCCAGAGGAAGGCCTTCGTCTTCAAGAACCGATGAAAATGTCGAGAGAATATGGGATCTTGTGCGTTCAGATCATCGGTTGATGACAAGAATGATCGGGGAAGAGTTAAATTTGAATCACACTACTGTTCATCAGATTTTGACTAACGAATTGGGGATGAGAAAAATCTGGACAAAAATGGTTCCAAAAAATATTTCGCAGGAACAAATGGATATCAGGAGAAAGGTGTCTTGACTTTTCAAATCGATTGAAAGTGATCCCCATTTTATGGAACGTGTCATTACTGGTGATGAGACTTGGGTGTTTGAGTACGATCCGGAAACTAATGACAAAAGCATGGAATGGCACACTCTCTCCAAGACCCAACATCAAATGCATGCTGATTTGCTTTTTTGATACCCAGGGAATTGTCCACAAAGACCATCCAGACTAAACAATAAATCAGAAAGATTCTTGAAAAACAAAAAAGGTCATGCGTGTGAGACGAAACATCAAGAATAACTGGATGTTGCATCACGACAATGCGCCTTGTCACGCAGGCTTTTCAGTAAACGAGTTTTTAGACAACAAAAACATTCCGATGGCTCCTCAGCCTCCTTATTCGCCTGACTTGAGTCCTTGTGACTTTTTTCTCTTCCCGAGATTGAAGAATCACCTCAAGGGACCATAGAAAACATTCAAACCGCAGTAACCGACCAGCCGAAGGCTATTCCAGTATATGAGTTCCAGCACTGCTATGAGGAATGGAAGAACCGTCTCCAGCGCTGTGTGGCTTCCCACGGAAGTTAATTCTATTCGAATAAAAAAATTAAGTAAATCAGTCTCATTATTTAATTTACAGACCTCGTAAAATATTATATAATACAAATATGAATTTATTTTGTGGCATAATATTACTTTAACAAAGTTATATGCGAGTGTTCATCGAAGAGTTTCGTGTTAACTTAATGATGAAATGAGAACGTGTATTAAATTAAGAGAATATCTAATATATTACAAAAAAAAAAAAGGATTTTTCAATTTTATTTTCTTCGTTATCCTTTGCTCACAGTTTCCCCACCCTCACTTAATAAAACATGAGGGAACTATTACCTTAAATGATATACGTATATAGAGAGCCGTTCCCTGCTACGATATATTTAAAAAAAACGCAATATATAATGATAAAAGTCAGAGGGAAAATACAATCTGAAAGAAGTTGTTTATCGTATGTACACGCCTGCGTGAGTTCGTACCAATTTCTGAAATGACAAACAAACCTTAAAAATATAGTACATATAAGGCGCATTTCTTTCCATGTTAAATATTTTTAATGATGGAAAAACAGGATTTTTAGATTCTCCGAAATATCTATGGGTACATACTAATTTACAAAGTGACTTTTTCGATAGTATTGGATTGGTAACTTATACCTAAACCGAATTCAAAAAGGTTCGATTGTTTGATAAGTATTAGATAGCACTAGATAGTACTTTATATTAGTACTTGAACTTACTAGTTCCGAACAGTAATATCAATACTTTAAAAACTTTTAAATTTGCCGTTATACGATTTTTTTTCAGAATTACTTCATTTTTCTAACTGAGCTGACGTTTCACTGATGTTTCACATCAATATTAATTTGCAAATAACGTCGAAATGCATGTTTTTAAATTTCCCATATAATCGCGCTTTTGTTGCGTACTCCACGATATTGTTTATGATTTAACAGAAAATCATATTAATGCTCAATGACAAAATTTCAATAAAAGCAGAGTAGAATTTCGTTTTTAATCTGTTATTTCCAATTATATTCTGTAAATGCAAATTGTATACATATGTTTTGTAGGTACATCATCTATACATACGAGTAAAATCCGCTAAGGTAGAACCTAAGGAATAAAACAAGCTGACATAGCGGTATAAACATTATCTCCCATTTTATTATACCTTCGCTGTGAATTTGCTAAACCATGGAATGCTTTATTTATTACGTACACATATTGATGATTTTTATCCGATTTCTGATTTTCTTTGAACCTAACGTTTTGACGTATTGTCCGATATTCTAGCTTTAAAATTCATCAATTCAATCAAAATAATTTAATGATATGTAAATTTGACAAATGTTGACACAACCCTACTTAGAAAAAATATAGCAATATCAGCGCCTGAAAAAAAATCAACAAAATACATTGAACCTTTTAAATGCAAATAACCTAAAAACCGATAGATTTAGACGACCAAAACAAGAGTACCTTTTCTCTGTAGAATTACGTTCTTTTAGATTCTGGATGTTTTACGCATAGCTCAGAAGATAAAAAAAAATATGTTTTAATTTACCTAAATAATACGATGAAACTAGCGCCCTCTAGGAGCAACGTCAAAATAAGCTTAAAATTCGTAATTCTCACACCAAAAAACATAAATCTATCAAGTTTCAAATTTATACTTCAAAACTTTCTCAATTATTGAGAAATTTAAAGAATAAAATTTAAACTGTGAACACGCTGTAGGTATCTCTTAAACCAGCGACATTGGTATAAGCTCAATCATAATATTTTGGTGTCTAGTATATCCAGTTTAGTCTTGTCCCATTCTGTCTGACTCACCCTGTAAAGTAATATGGTCCGATCATTTGAGAATTTATAATTCCAGCCCAAACATTCACCTTCCCAGGATATTGAGTATTGGCATCCATCACCCAATGTGGATTTTCTGTACTCCAGTATCTACAGTTCTGTTTGTTGACTGTTCCATTTAATTCGAATGTTGCTTCAGAATCAGAAAAATAATGTTTTTTATAAATAAAGGATTATCTTGGCATCTATTTGCCATGATTTCGCAAAGTTTAAATGGGTAGCTGTCACTCCAAGGGGGTTGGAGGGGGAAGTATAAAATTATGCTCAAAAAATGTCATTCTAGAATTAAAAATTGACGTGTTTCAGGATTTTACTCATAAATTGTAAATTACGTAGATAATGAATTTATCCGTTACTAATGGACCTCACTGTATAATCGCAGAACAAGCTAAAAGTCCGTCATATGTTGGTTTCCGTGTGTGTTTTATTTCGGGCCCTCTTGATTACCATGACCCGTTTATATCATTAAAATGATACTCTCGAGCCCATAAAATCCATCAATCAAAATTAGTCATTTAATATACAACGGGCCAACGTGAAATTTTAACGGAACTCTAATATGTGAGGCAGGCGGCGAGAATAAACCAAAAAGCTGTTCGATATTAATAACTGATCTACGTTTTCTGTATTTCCTGTAGGAGCAACGTTGTCGGTAAATAAAGAGAACATTTAATCGGCGCTGTCGCGCACTTTGCGAGTAGGAATTATATTCCAACAGCTGGGGCAAACAACGCCCCGCGTTACACAGTTTCACGATGTTACTTTCGGTACAGCAAATCCGAACTACTGTTAACGCCGATATTAAACAATTAAAAACCCAAGAAACAAGTACGTACGTTGTAACTGAATTCTTTATCAAGATAATATCGTCATATTTGCATCAGATCAAGTTTGGTAAAAAAAATCTGTTAATGATTTTCTTTAATGCGCTGCCCATCCAATGACCGCAAAAATGATTAATGGTATAGTACATACGAGGTATGTAAATTAAGCAGTTTAAGTAAGTTTATTCGTTAATTCGAGTTTATTCGAATATAATTACAATTCAGTATTGTCTCCTTCAAAATAACTTCATTGGGAAGTCACACAGCGCTGGAGATGGTTCTTCCATTCCTCATAGCAGTGTTGGAACTCCTCATATACAGGAATAGCCTTCAGCTGGTTGGTTATAGCCGTTTGAATGTTTTCTATGGTCCCAAAATGACGTCCCTTGAGGTAATTTTTCAATCTCGGGAAGAGAAAACAGTCACAAGGACTCAAATCAGGAAATAAGGAAGCTGAAGAGCCAAATGAATGTTTTTACTGGCTAAGAACTCGTTTACTCAAATGGCTGTGTGACAAGGCGCATTGTCGTGATGCAACATCCAGTTTTTCTTGATGTTCGGTCTCACACGCATGACACTTTTTATTTTCTGTTTTAAAATGTAAAAGTATTTATTTACTGTTTGGCCTGGTGGCACAAACTCTTTGTGGAAGTCTCTAGCTATCAAAAAAGCAGATCAGCATGCACTGGATCTTCGACTTGCTCATTCTTGATTTTTGGGTCTTGGAGAGCTTGAACTGTGCCATTCCATGCCACCCAAGTCTCGTCACCAGTAACAATACTTTCCATAAAATTCTTCCTTCAAAATTCCGTATTCTACAGACATTTTCGTCGGTTCTTGAAGATGAAGGCCTTTTTCTACGTGATTCATCTACAATCGACTCTCTTCCTTCTGAGAATGCCTTAAACCACCGAAAACCTGGGCTCTCGAAAAAAACACTGTCTCCGTAGGCGTTAAGTTAAGTTTTGCAAAATATCCGTTGTACTGTGTCCAAGTCTGAAGCAGAACCTGACAGCACACCGTTGCTAAATATTAATGTCACTCATTTTTAAAACTCACTAGCAAAAAAACGATTTAGAAAAACAATCACAAAGAACAAACAAATGACTAACAAGTTTAAACTTGTACTGAAGGTGCATTACATATTAACCTACCGCCCTTCCAAGTCCCGTCTTTAACGTAGTTCCGTAATTTAATGGCAACATTTAAGAACAATTTAGATTACATTTTACCAGAGTACCATTAAAAGTACATTAAATTGAATACTTAGTATAGTATTTTCGAATTTATTTTAATTGCAGAGTTCTTGTCAGGCCAAAAATGAGATGGGAATCTACTATCCAAAAAAAGTTTTGTAGTAGGATGGAATTTCATTTTTACCAGACCCTAAACATTTGATAATTATTTTAAATATAAACCAAAATTCGAGGAGTGGATTATGATACGTGTTTTGGTGCAAACAACCTCATGTAAGGGTACCTTATATGATACCCAACCTGTAAGGTACCACCGTACCTTACAGTTTTATTATTAAAAATGAGACAATCTTGGAAAACTATCAATCTATGTCTATGAGCTACGGAAACTTCCAAACATAATAATTGATCCAAATAAATATTTTACCTAATAATTTAATTCATAATGCTGCAGTTCATTCTTTAATGTTACCTTTCTCTGCTAATATTCCTGTCTCTCCGAAGGCCCGAAATTATCAAACCATTGATCAAATCAGCAAAGGTCATCGACAAATCTAAACCCTAATCAACATCGTATGCGTTATGTTTTACCAGCTCTCAGACTACCGAAATGCTACTGATCGATTCAGACTGCATCTTGCAAGGAGCGTCTTGATTGAGTATTCATATTGACAGTAGTCCCCGGTAGTTCTAGGGACTTGTACTTCATCTTCGTTCCGATTGTTGTCATGCACACAGCCTGCACTAGCAATCTGAATAAATAAGGATCGCCCGGCTACGAAAAGAGCGAAATGTTCGTGTTTGATGTGCTTCTTCGAGGAATGCGCTCGAGGAGACCGAATATGCTCCTGTAAAAAGCCGAAACTATACAAATACTGATACGGTGGGAACCTGACATCTAGGTGTTTCTTATGAAAAGGCACGAAAGGGAAACATTTTTTGCATGCGGACAACTGACTGTAGCAGCACACTTGACTTTCAACTTTATAAAAGTCAACCATAACTTACGGTTAAATGTCTAGGAAAAACAAATTCAAATCAATGTTGGAGACAAAATGAGTCCCTAAACAATACATTCTCCTTTTCAAAAGCCAAAAACAAATATTTTTTTTTTTTGCATAAATAGGATGAGTAGGGGCCTCAAAGAGTACAAAAAACAATGCAGAGTCGACACTATACAATTCTATGAGAAGTAAAGTATAAATCGTAATTTTTAAGAGCCTTATCAATTATATACGCGTGTACTTCTTGCCCGTGCATACGTACGCCACTGACCTTGCCTGGTAACGCGCTAGGACGCTCCCATGGCGGTTTCGAGGGCAGGCAATATGCAATTTATCCATATAGCGCAGCGAGCGTTCCGTTCTCGAAATTTAGTATTGTAATTTAGCTCGATGCGAGCGGACAAAAAGTAAAACGCCGAGTTTACGTGTCGTGAGTTATTAATAAGAATTTTATTAATTTAACAAACACGTATTTTGCACCGTGTACGTATTTCGTTTAGAGTTCGTGTAGTGTATCTACATATTATCTGATTTTGTGTGGATTTTTTTGCAATACATATGGCACAGTGTTATTTGTGAATAGACTGAAAAAGATGATCGAAAATTATGAGGATTTTACAATAGACGAATCACATATTTTATGTATTCCTTGCAATCGCCGATATATGTATATTTCCTAGACGCCGACAGTGTGAAAGATATTTAGATTCGAATATCCATCAACAAAATATTACTGGTACTGTTAGAAAAGAGGAATTTTGGTTTAATACGTGCATAATGTTTTGCGCATGTAGCCTCGTGGAACGTGGTTCAACGTTCGCTAGACGTTTTTAACGAGAGAAGTGCAGAAAGACTCTTGATTGTGGCAACGTACGCTGAAGCACTGAAGCGATAGGTATGTACATTGTTAACAAATTTTTACTTCTGTCTTTTTGGTCTCCCATATGTCCTTGTGCCAATAACATGACGGTCGATTACGAGTCCGACCCTGCATTGTAGCACACTTTCCGGACATTAGCAACAAAGCAACAGAAATTCTAATGCACAAAACAGTAAGTAAAATACAAAATACAACATTAAAAAAAACATTTTTGTTAGATTCCATAAAAAATATTAGAAAAACAATACTTTTTCTAGTTAAAAAAAAAAACATGTTTATAAACCTTGTATGTTTGTCTACTCCAAGAATTTCATGTGTGATCTTTTTATGTGATGTTGACTTCATATTCTAAGTATTGTATTATTAATAATTTTGTTGGAATAACATTTAACAGAACGTAAATAAAAATTATCGGTTTATAAAAATGTCTAGAAAGAAACAAGAACAAATAGAAAACCCCATTGAATAATGACAAAATAAATCAAATTACATCTATGACGTATCAAAGAATGAAAGTTTTGAATAAAAGTTCTAATACATATACGTCGTACATACGTAAATACATATGGAGCATTTCACGCAAATGTGAGGTCAAAAAAATTCTGTTTGAAACATGTCACAATCGATAGTACTTGCTAAAAAACTGACTTCACTAAAATTTTAGATTTTTTGAGCCACAAGGAGAGGGATGGTGAGATTGAGAAAATCCAAATTTTCGTTTCGACTCTAAAATTGTAATCTTTCTCAGTAAGAAAATGAAAGAAATTAAAAAGATGGTTGCAATGGTTTTCGATGTGTTTTTTTGCGTAAAATACGATAAAAATACTTTCAAAATTATTGGAGGAAGTTTTCACCCTTATTTTGAGGATTGAAAGTTTAAAATCGAAATTTCGAAAAGTATGACACGATTACTTTTTCAATTTTTTTTTAATTTCTTCCATTTTTTGTGTACTTTCGATTAATTTTTAATTCATAATGGGCGTCGACCAGGAACTGGCCCAAAAAACGGTCCAAAAGGTGAAAAAACGTGGTTTTAGCGTATTTTCTCATCCTGTGAGATAGTAAATGGCAAGTGAATAATATATTCCAAGGTTTTTGGGGTCGCTGATTACGACTCTAACATCAGTTTTTCAAAAAACAAAATGGCGGATCCAGTATGGCAGTCAACTTTTAAAAAATGGCTAAATTTTGAAATTTAAAAAATACCATCGTATTCTACGGGAAATTTTCTAAGTTAAATTCGTAATCAGCGACCACAAAAACCTTGGAAAATATTTTTCACTTGCCATTTACTATCTCACAGGATGAGAAAATACGCTAAAACCACGTTTTTTCACCTTTGGGCCGTTTTTTGGGCCAGTTCCTGGTCGACGCCCATTATGAATTAAAAATTAATCGAATGTACAAAGAAAGAAAGTAAAAAAAGAAATTGAAAAAAAATCGTCATACTTTTCGGAATTTCGATTTTAAACTTTCAATCCTCAAAATAAGGGTGAAAACTACCCCCAATAATTTTGAAAATTATTGGGGGTAGTTTCGAAATCGGGGGTACATCGAAAACCATTGCAACCTTCTATTTAATTTTTTTTTTTTCTTACCGAGAAGGATTGAAATTTTAGTCCAAACGAAAATTTGTATTTTCTCACCCTCACCATCCCTCTCCTTGTGGCTCAAAAAATCTAAAATTTTAGGGAAGTTAGTTTTTTAGCAAGTACTATCGATTGTGATATGTTTCAAACAGAAATATTTTTGACCTCACTTAGTTGGCATGAAATGCCCCATATGCATATATGTATGTATTTTCCTGCTCTATATCAAATAGAACGTTATGAAAAATATATATTCGTATATGCATTAAAGCCAGGGACATATTACAAATATAATACATACATTGGCAACTGAACATCGATGTTCGTATTTGGCCAGAAATTGATGATGGCATATAAATAGCAATATAAATGAAAATATTAGTTTGATAAATCAGTTTTACTTGTAACTACGTGAAACCGAATACGACTCATACTTACTCTTTTAAAAGCTGCTAAATAAACAAGCTTGGTGAATAATTCAAATATAATTATTACTCCTTATCTTTAAAATTTGGGTCAACTATCCAGTCATATCGAATATAAAATTCTATAAATTGACATGATTTGATATCTTCTCCTATTGCTACGGTAGTTCCTTTAGGTTAAGTCCTTTAACAATATACTTGCTGCATATTGCATTAATTTTATTTTGTTTTATAATAGCTAAAGTGCTCCTCCACGTTAGTGTGACACTTTTTAGTTGAGCGTCATTTGTTTTCTATTCGAGTTTCAAAGTTTCGTTTGAAAATTCAGGAAGTCTATGGGGTTGGTTATGTTTCCCGAAATTAGGTAAGAACTTAATTTGATGACTGGCCCCATCCTTTCAACCTTTTTTGCTTACTGTGACCTACCTTGGATGATTCCATTGATTCAAATATTGGCAAATGAAATGATCTTGGGCATAGACTTAGTAAGTATAGACTGTTTTTCTCATAGTAAAAATCGTGGTAAGGATGTGCAAGAATTAGAAAGAGACAGGCTGCTTAAACCAGTAGTCTGCCCTTCGTCGGACTGTGCTGTGTAGTGTGGGAATTTTGGTGACGTTTCAGCCATTCGGTCACTTCTCCGCCATTGCTTTTCATCTCCATTACAGCACAGTTAGATGAAGAGGAAACTACTAGTCTAAGCCGCGTCCTTTATAATTCTATACTTACTAAGTCTATGGCCTGAGGTGCCACAACCCACCTTCGCTTTCTGACAACTCAAGCACCTTTCCAGGTCAGACCTACACCAACCCCTCCAGGTTCACGCCTGTTGGAGGCTGAGTAAGGTGTCGTTTGGTCTCAAGTTCATGTCTGGAATCGCTTGAAGGCTCTCTAAGTTTTCTGGACCTTCTGCAGACCGCCACGCCGCGCGCCGGTTGAATGACAGAGACACAGACAAATTGGTGTGGACCTGTGAGTTGGCAACATTTGGATCAATTCAATCGTCGAATCGGGTCAGAGTAAACAAAACGACTGTTACTACAAATCAGATACTTACTGGAAAGGGGTTGAAAGGTGGGACGAAGGTCAAACGCTCAGAACTCGTTCTGTAGATCATAATGTGTGTCAGAATAGCCAACGACGTTCTCAACCCATTCTGTAGGTAACTGAATAGGCTCCAATATCATTAGAAACCAAATTTTACCGTGGGGTTTTTACGACAACGAGCTCCCTAAGGGGGTATTCTAGTCTACAAATTTGAAAAAATCGAATTTTTTGTTTTGTTTCATATTTCCAAAGTTTAGATATTCAAGAATACGCCTTTAAAAGAATTTTTCAAAATTTCAATTGTTTTATGAGTTACAGCCATTTTTATGACGCGGCATCGGCTCCGGTCCTACCGGAACAAATGAACAATAGACCGTAGACGCTGCCCGAGTACTTATGAAACACGAAACGTATTTAGTCGGAATCTTTTTGTCTTAGTATTTATTTCAAATTAGTTTTGAGCCCGCGTTCAAACAACGTGGGCGTGGTAACTGAGTAAAATTGCCGGAAACTTGTCTCAAAACTTTAAACGCGTTTTTCTCAAAACTACTTTTTTCGAGTTGGCGTGCACGATATCTCAAGTTCTAATGAACCGATTTATTTGAAATTTGGTGTGAATGTTCTTTATACATTCCCCTATCGCCTCAAGCACGCTCAAATAAAAATCTTTAATTTTACTATTTTTAAAAAAATCGGAATTGTTAAAAAAAACATGCAAAAAAATTTTTTTTTTCAATTGGCCACCATTTTATGAAAAAATTTGTTTTTGACTTTTCCAAGGTTCAGGCTGTAGGGGCATCTATACTAATTAAGAATCCGTTCGGCTTTTTTTGTTTCAGATGACAAGAAGGGTTGAAATCATGCACGCCAGGACATTTTTTTTTGGACCCCCCCACTTTGCCAGCTCATAACTTTGTCAATTTTGAGTCTTTTTTTTTCAGTAATTAATTCAGTTAATGTTATTTTAAAATATCAATAAACAAATGATAAAAAAATGGATAGTAAAAATATTGTTTGTTTCGTTCGTACAGAGCTTCAAAAACCGCCCGAAATTCATGCCTCTAGACTAGAATACCCCCTTAAGCCACAGCGTAGCGACTTCGGGGCGTTAAGACCAATCCTATAGGTTACCTAAATTTTCAAATCGCTAGTTTCTAGCCTGAGTAGAACGGGAATGACAGCCATCTAAAAATATTACGGTAATGTTAAGGAGCACTTTAGTTTCCAATATATGAAAAATGTATTAGCTTTGCTTTCTTTTTTTTCCAAGCTTTAAGAGGATTTAAACAAACGATGGAAATATTCGATTCATCAAATAAATACAGTCTGCCCTCCAAATATTATATGTATTGTATATTCAGCGAGTTATCTCCGTTCCGCAAACCCACCGGTTATTTCTCAGCGAACCAACGTTGCAATTTATATCAATTACCCGCTTTACTAACAAATCAAAACGGGATTAACTTTAGAGCGGTAACGATACGAATAAATTGAATTCAACCTGAACGGCAGAAATAGATAGATAACAGGAATAAAAGTACGCGTTTCTGGCGGTCGGAGGCGGCCCGCCGCCGACTGCCGCCGTAACGTGCGCGGCGGCGCCCTCGCCTATCTGCGCCGTAGTTGCGGATTAAAATATTACGGCACGATTTACGGCGAAGGAACGTGATATGCCGGAATATACGCCAGATTAGGTAAATTACAGCTACTCCAACGCCACGACGCTGTACGAGTATGTTCTAAGGGCCAAACTACACGCGCGTCAAACGTGTCGAGTATCTCACGCAGCGTATTTCGCGTTCAGATAATTAAAGCAACAGATAGAAAAAAAAACGTTTTCCACGAAACACCGAACTACTATACTTTTCAATACGGGCACTTCGCCAAATTGGCATCTTCAGGAGAAGATTAAAACTAAATTCTAAGCTACACACTTGCACTATTTATACTTAATTTGTTGCCACAGTTCACTGAACCGTAACATATGTCTTTGTTTATCAGAGCAAACAGTGGACTGGTGGGTATCGGACCATTGTCCTTATTCATACTAGAGTGAAGGTACTGGTTATAGCCACTTTAAGGACTTTGGTTTCTTGTCCATTTAGCAGACCAATACTGTTCAATTTGATTCTTTGTTCTATTAAAGTTTATTTTCATAATTAATTGGTATAGGTTGTCTTTTTCTAATGCCCATTGTTAAAAGAAGAAGGAATGTGCATAAAAATATAAAAATAGTTCTAAAACACAGAATAGTTATAGCCCCCCCCAACACTACTTTTAGCTATCATACATGTGTATGGGTATTACGTATAAAGCTCTGAATATTAAATCAGAAATAATGAAAACGAACTTTATTTTAAAGATATTAATTTATTCATATTAATAAAAAGTGAACAATGTAGTCCATCTTTGTTTATTGTAAAACCATTTTTAGCACAAGATAAAATCCATTGAACTAGTTGATTTTCAATGTCACTTCCTAAATATGAAGCTGATCCTACTTTCTTCATACCATCACATGTCTTGCCTGCTAGTTTATCTCTTAAGCTAGTTCCTGGGGTGGTAAAGCTCCTAGCCGCAGGCTACTAAAAAAAACACGTTTGAAAGTGAACAAAGTCATAGCATGTGCAGAGATAGATAATAAGAGATATATCCTCGGATATATCATGAAACTGGAAATTAGTAGAATATGATGTTAAACTTATAGCCATTTACATTTTTAATACAATGAATTTAAATAAACATGCATTATTCCTTGCAAAATAAGGTTAACATTAAGTATGCAACAAAATTACTGATTCAAATTCATGTCAAACTAAAAAAACAGCCTCTTACTTACCTCTTGTTTCGTAACAAAATTCACTAGAAACTGGCGATACGGGTACAACCCTATTTTGTTTAGGTTAGATCACATGATGGCATTAGGATCATTCGCAGATCACAGAATATTAGTCTGAGTTGAGTTTAAGCACAGATCCATGAAGAAAATATTCTCCTATAGAGAGGGCTTAGCTATAAACGATTTAATGCATATGTGGCTATAACTGGTGCAGTGGCTAAAACAGGTGCATTCACCCTACTGTTACACTTAATGATTTATAAACTTTCAAAAGCATCCAACTGTCTACTGTTTGTTACATTTCTTGGTGGGCAACACAGGATTTTTCCGTTCTGCCATATTTCAAATGAGCCATGTGATCTTTAAATCTAGTCAAAATAGATATTTTTGTTTGCCCAATATACTTTTGATCACAGTCTTTACAACTTAATTCGTATATTCCGGATTTTTTCGTTATTGTCGGTTTTGTCTTTGGGGTTACCCAAAAGCGTCTGTAGTTTATTTTTAGAATTATAAACAAAATTGATATTAATATTTTTTTAAATTGTATCTAGTCCGCGAGTGAATTTGGGTTCATATGGTAACGAAATAAATTTCTAATTGTCAGTATATCTACTAAAAGTCGTGGAATTGTACAGGGTTCTCTTAAATGTACGCTTCCTTATTAACTTATCTATTAAATGGACTGAGTAACCGTTATTCTTAGCTATATTCTTAATTAATTTCATCATGTTCAAACCTCTATTTACAGAGGGGGAAACTTAACAAACGGTAAATTAGAAAATTAAAACTTGCCATTTTATGTTGAAAAGGATGGTGTGAATCATTGGGAATATATCTAGGAGTCGCTTTTCACTATTTCTAATAACTAATACATCTATAAATGGTAGCTGTTCATTGTGTTCCATTTCATATGTAACTTTTGTAGTATGTAAACGGTTATTTAATTTAGCAACAAAATTATCTAAACTAATTGCTTTTGTGTCAAATACCGCGAAGAATATCGTCCACGTACCTGAGCCAGACTCTAGGGAAATACTCGAATTTGTCTTTTGCTTCTGTCTCAAATTTATACATAAAAAGATTTGCAATGAAAGGTGACAAGGCCGTTCCCTCAAGTTGTTGAAAGTATTCACAGTACCCACTCCAGGATACTATTTAATATTTTTTAATGAGCGGATATATCGATCGCTTGTTGTCATTCTGGGAGATCCGGTATTTAATAAAACTGATTCATACCTACAACAATTTAATTTTTATTAGTTTTAAGTATCCTGCAGTGGTTGCTGGAACCTTCGGCGTAGAAACAAAAAACTGGACGTTTTCCGCGAAACATCGAACTACTATACTTTTCGCGACGCGCGTTTCCCCAACTAAGTTGGCATCTTCAGGAGAAGATTAAAACTTTATTGAAAGTATCGGGAAAAGTGGAATGTGGCGCCGCCTATGGACAAAATGTACTTAATTTCACCTTAGATTACTAATTCCTATTGCTAAAGTAGTAATGCCAAATCTCAACTTAACACGATTTTGCATTAATGATATATTAAGAAAAATGGATACTGGCTTGGAAAGCTTTAGTGCCCAACAGGGATGCGATATTGGACTAAGGTATATTTAATTCAATGGACTTATTTTGACGTCCAAATTTACTGGTCTCATTTATGCCACTTCATTTAGAAACACCATGTGTGCGAGAGATTACGTGAGAGAATAATATAGTATATTTTGATAATATTTACAGAATGAAAAAAAAAACAAATTTAAAATAAGCAATATATTTAGAACAGCATATTGACGTAAAGTCAATAATTGTTCAAATTCGATTTTATTCGAAGTTTTACGAATTTCAGAAGTAAGATGTATAAGCAATATTAAATAAATATTTATATTGGTTTACTTCACTTTAATTCCTTAAAATATTTCAACTGTATGCCACAAAATATAAAATTTTCCCCGCAGCCATATTGCAATTATCATTAAAATCAAATGTGTAATAGAAATACTGTGATGTCATGATTAACCTAAGTTACTAACTTAAGAACAAATAAATTAAATTTAATAGGTCCCTTAAGTATCGTATGACACGAAAAGGTTTATTTATAGTTTTAGTTCAAAACTTCATCAACCTCACAAAGATTAAATGAGAACAACGACTTAGGATATAAAGGGGATTTTGGCCAGTTTAACTTTAAACTAGGGTATTAAGGTGTTTATTAGTTCGCATAAATCCCCAAAAAAATGTTTATGAAGTAAAACTTCGTGATATTTGTTTTTTGGAGAGTACTTATTTTTTAGAGAACTTATAATACGAGTATACTAATTCCATGCCATAAAACTGGTATGCTCTAACAAATTAGTAGGTACCTAGACCTATTAAATATTTTAGTGGCTATTTTTTAAGGGGGTAACTACAATTAGGTGGTAAAAAAAAATCGATTTTTGTTTTCTAAAAAGTTAGTAAATGTTAGTTGCAAAATTTAATTATTTATCAATGCGAAAGTGTGAAAAAATACGGAAAATTACCGATTTTCTCGAAAAACTTCTGCCAAACGTAGATTTTTACACGCTTTATATTAGCTTCACCTGTATGTATGTAACGGAATCTTTCAGCGTAATTTTTACCAATTTCCAGAAGTATGATCAGCTTGAAAATTTGCACAGGGGTCAAGGACTGATGACAATACAATTATTTTACAACTTTGTTCTAATGTCCTGACTAGAATCATCAGGATAAAAAAAAAGAAATTATTTAGAATAGAACTAATAATCACTAGCGCATTCGCCATATTTGAGAATAATTTTTTTTTATTGATATTGTTCAATAACATTTTCTTGAGCGTCTTGCAAGCGCTCAGGATAACAACGGTGCATAGTTTGTTTACTTTATCTGTATATTTCCCTATGCAGTCAGATATATTTATGATTCTGCAATATCTTGTACGAGATGATGATTATGAGTTAACCGGTGATCTCAGGTGTTCAAAAAGGCACGATAAAAGGAAGGATCGATTAGAATTGTCGTGTCTTTACTATGACGGGCGAGTCTCAGCCACATAGGCTGTTACGATTGGGGAGTATCATGTCGATTCGTGAAAAACTTGTTGACGCTGCATTATAACTACAGACATGCAGTTTTTCTGTTTTTATGAGGCGTTACAATAGATGGTTACAAACGTATTACAATGGACCACACTTAGTACGATTGTGGTACCATAGATGTCACTACGGAATGTTTTTACATGTATTTTGAAATGATTACATTATTAAGTCAAACGTATTACAATGGACCACACTAAGTTTTTTTGAAATAATTTTAATTTTGCGGAAAAAATAATAGGAATAGTTAATAAATAACTTTCTGAATTAATTTTAAATCAATAACCTTCAAGATAAATTGTAAATTACATTGAAAAACTTGGAACGGAAACGAAACTGTAATTTAACAGAAATTTTGAATTTAAACATTTTGAAAAAAAAAAGAATGAAAAAATTGTCAAAAAAAAATTTATTTCGAAACAAAATAAATTTTTGCAATTCAAAAAATTTTTGAAACGATAAATTTTAATTAAGAAAATTTTAAAAATACAGAATTCCAAATTTAAAATTTATAATTTTGAAAAAAAGTAGAAATACAAATGTTTTAAAAAACATTTTAAAATAAAAAAAAATTTCGAAATACCAAATTTTGGATTATAGAATCATATAATAAAATAAAAATAAAAAACTTAGAAGTAAATAAAAATTTGATCAATTAAAAAAAAATTCAAATAAAAATTTTCAATTCAAAAATTTGAAAATTTAACAATTTTGAAAAAATGTTTAATTCAAAGAAATTTTAATTTAAAAATATTGGCAAGAATTTTGAATTTGAAAATTTTGAAGTTTTGAATATCTAAAATTTCGTAAACTTAAAATTAGAAAGTAAAAAAACGAGAATGATACAAAAACTTTGAGAACATTTTTTTTATATAATTACTTTTGATATCGTTTTGAGACTAAAAATTAAGAAAATAAATTATAGTTTAAAAAAACTAAAAAAACCACGCTTTAATGACAAACCGAACTAAAAAGTAGAAAATAATTTTTTAAGTATCAAGAGCTTGTGTTACAGCAATAGAAAATTCCAACAATCAATTACGACTAATTAATTTGGAATAAGATTAAAATAAAAATTAAATTATTAATAAAATAATTCAATTAAGTATAGTAAAAAAAGCGTGGGTGCTTGATAGTAAATGTTACAATTATTTCAGTAGGAGCTGTTTATAATATTAAAGTCATTGTGAAAATATAATAAATTGCACCCCACGCTTTTTTTTTACTATAATTGAATTATTTTATTAATAATTTAATTTTTATTTTAATCTTATTCCAAATTAATTAGTCGTAATTGATTGTTGGAATTTTCTATTGCTGTAACACAAGCTCTTGATACTTAAAAATTATTTTCTACTTTTTAGTTCGGTTTGCCATTAAAGCGTGTTTTTTTAGTTTTTTTTAAACTATAATTTATTTTTTATTTTTTTTAGGTTTACCGACAAATTATATGTAAGTATTTTTAACATAAATTTTATTTCCTGGACTGTTACAGACGAAAATTACGACGTCAAGAGTGGTTGCCGTTTTTTTTGTAGGTCCACTTTGCGCCAGCGTGCAGCCGCTATTTTGTTTTGAAAAAATAAAAAAATTTTTTTTTGAATTCTTCATTCTTGTCTTAACAAATATACAAAGTTTTGTAATGATGAAATAAAACCTTCTTGGTAAAAAAAAATGTGTTTTAATTGAGCTGTAATTTTAGCCCGTCTAATTGTATTTACCTCCTTATTCAATGACATAAATCAGTGTCATGTCTAAGTGTTTTTAAAAATAACTGATTTGTGCCACACGACTTTATCACCCGTGAAAGTATCTAAAATTAATTAAAAGCAATTTTCAATTTGAGTATTTTTTTAATTAACTCAGTTTTGTTCAAATAAAAATTACCTTTAGAAAAATAAACAATTTCAACGGAGATATATTTAAACCTAAAAAACTAAAATCTGGTTGATATGATACAAAAAATACTCAAATAAGTAGGTACAACGGGTAAATATGACATTATTCTGTATGAAATATCTCGAAGCAGTGTATTTGAAAGTGTAGATATTCCTGCATTTTTTTTTATATTACGTGAATGAGGTTGGGTGTTTGAGTACAACCCGATAACACACTTCAAGCTCTCCAAGCCTCAAAAAAAATCAAGAATAAGCAAGTCGAAGATCAAATGCACGCTGATTTGCTTTTGATAGCCAGGGAATTGTCCAAAAAAGAGTTAGTGCCTCCAGGCCAAACAGTAAATCAATACTTTTATTGGAAGGTTCTTGAAAAACTTCAAAAAAGGGTCATGCATGTGAGACCAAAGACCACACATAAAAAATGGTGTTGCATCACGACAATGCGCCTTGTCACACAGCCATTTCAGTAAACGATTTTTTAGCCAGTAAAAACATTCCTGTAGCTCCTCAACCTCCTTATTCGCTTGACTTGAGTCCTTGTGACTTTTTTCTCTTCTCGGCATTGAAAAAGCATCTCAAAAGACGTCATTTTGGGATCATAGAAAACATTCAAACGGCTGTAACCGACCAGCGGAAGGCTATTCCATTGTATGAGTTCCAGGATTGCTATGAGGAATGGAAGAACCGTCTCCAGCGATGTGTGGCTTCCCAAGGAAGTTATTTTGAAGGAGACGATACTGAATTGTAATTTTATTCGAATAACTTAATTTACACACGTCGTACATACTCCTCTACCTTCCTCGTTAAAAGCCAGCATTAAAACCACCTAATTTATGAAATATTATTTATTTTTATATGACTCTCAATTTAGTTTTTGATCGTTATCATATAAATCAAATATATGAGTTTACACGAGTATGTGGACCAATACGATACGAGCGCAATATTGATTATGAATTAATTTAAAATTAATACCTAAAAACAAAGCAATCAAAATTAGCGCCGTACCAAAATTAATATAATTTTATTATAGAGCCCTTTATCAACAATTTGACAGAAGTTTAATTGGAATAAACGTATTTTATAGTTAAAAATTTGAATGGACGTAATAACGACGGGTACACAGGAGGAGATTATAGTTGCCCAATATTTAATAAATGCGGTATTATCGTGCCATTGTATTTTGTGAATACGTCACGTTGCGTGCCAAAACTTATTTTCATGTATTGTTTTAATGAGCATATTAAACTCGGCTTGTCAGCTCTTGGATAATTGTTATTACGAGTGGTTATTATCATCGCCATTTATCGGAATTTCAGTTTAATGTTGCTTGTTTCTTCCATATCAGTAGTTAATACGGCCAGGTCCACTATATAATAAATATAGGTCTACCATAGCCAGCACGTTTGTGCCAAAAAATGTGCCTGTATATCCCAATGCTCGCTATATATAAAGCGGATTTTGTATCAGGGTCGGTACTCGTTAAGCGTCGCGGCGTCCTTTAGATTGGGCACTAGGGGTATCTGGATTTGTATTTAGATTCATCGATACACATGTATCAGTACATCTATTTAAATCTGTTAATAAACTATGAGAAAGTCTTTACACTGAAAAGCTAGTCGTTCGACAGTTACATAAATAAGGTATCAGTCAATTGTAAATGTTTTCAAGTGCTTCGTTATTATTTATAAATGAAAAACAAAGCGTCACAAATATGGTGGCAACGTACCTCTAACGAAAACTGGGAAAATAAAGGGGCTTACAATATGTTAACGTCTGGATTAAGTAATTATAATAATAATTAATATTGGAGGATGAAGCTTATTTCAGAAAGTATGTACGTATGGGACTTGAGGACTTATATGTATAGACACATACACTAAAAAAAGATACAAATTTCCGAAAAATAATTTCTCCTCCAACAGATATGCTGGCTTTGACACAGAATTGTCTAACTTTTTCAAATCGCCTTCCACAAAATCAAAGCAAAATAAAATATGCGCAGATTTGTCAATGTCATTGAAAAATTTCTATATACAAAATGTATGGAAAAGAAGCAAGCCATCATGTCCACACACACAAATGTATGTGTGAGAGTATGGGAACTTGCACCACGATTTGGCAAATAAACAAATATCTTATACAAATCCAGTTATTTGTACTCAATCTAAATAACTCCTTAGGAGCATTACAATGTTCTACAAATATCACAATGTTACTTTACACTGTTGGTTTAATTAATGATTTTAATGTTTTATTCTAATATAAGGAATTCCCTATTTTTCCTTACCTAATAGAACAAACAACAAACCATCAAATATGTATTGTGTAATATACGATTTTCAATTTAAAACCATAGATCTTATCGGTTTGTTTTTTTTTTACGTACAACCCGACAGAAAAAAAGCCCAAGTTCCATATTTCCTCATCATCATATCTTAAATGACTTGTATTTCTTAGTACCTAATACTAATATCAGGCTTACATATATACATATGTTTTAAACCCATGGTTTTATTACTGAACTAAAATAAGAATAGAACTTGCAGCATAAATTTCGCGGAAGTGACATCACACTGTGGTAGTATATTTCGTCACAGTTCGCTTACATTATTTGTGAATTTGAAATCGTCACGGCTTAGAGCTTGTCGCGTGGAGCTCTACTTTCAAGATTAAATTAAAATTATTAATAATATATATAGAATTGGGACTTTTTTATTAGAAATTTCTTCTTATTTAAGAATCTTTTTTGTTAATTTCTTAAATATTGATAGTCTCAATAACTTCTATTTTGGCAAATGGAAGTTATTTGCCAAAAAACTACACCCCCTTTTTTATCTTAGTTTGTTAATAACTTTTGCAATTATTGATGTGCGGGTTTGAAACCTGCAAATTTTCTATATGTTATTACGACTCCAATGAGCCCTCACTCGTATTTTTGCTAGCAGTAACAAGAATTAACACCAGTTTGAACTTGTGAATCAGACTATAGGCTTTTTTGCGACAAATATGGACTAGCAAAAGCTACAAGTCCTATTTTAATCTGCCTTTATTTTGATTTTAAAAATTGATATATAGTAGATACATAATATGGACATATTATGTACACAGTTCGTTGTTTAGGATACAGTATTAAAACATAAATGGATACATAACAAAACGAACAAAAACCGTTATTGTGCGCTGTAATTCATATAAAATTTAATTTCCGCATTTCTAATTCAGGTGCCGCATAAAATCGAGCAAAAGATTAAAATTTCGTATTATAGGTGACAAAAAAGAATATTTCTGGTATATACGAGGTGTGTAAATTAAGTAGACTGATGATTTTTTAATTTTTTTTATTCGAATGGAATTTCAATTCAGCATTGTCTCCTCCAAAACCACTTTCTTGGGAAGCCACACAGCGCTGGAGACTGTTCTTCCATTCCTCATAGCAGTGCTGGAACTAATATATTAGAATAGCCTTCAGCTGATCGGTTAGAGTCGTTTTAATTTTTTCTAGTCTCAAAATGACGTCCCTTAAAGTGATTTTTCAACCATTTTCAATTTCGGGAAGAGAAAAAAGGCACAAGGACTCAAGTCAGGCGAATAAGGGGGCTGAGGAGCCACAGTAATGTTTTTACTGGTAAAAATTTGTTTACTGAAATGGCTGTGTGACAAGGCGCATTGTCGTGATGCAACATCCTTTTTGTTCTTGATGTTTGGTCTCACACGCATGCCTCTTTTTCGAAGATTTTCAAGAACCTCTCTGTAAAAATGTTGATTTACTGTTTGGCCTGGAGGCCAATTTTTTGTTGACAATTCCCTGGCTATCGAAAAAGCAAATCAGCGTGGATTTGATTTTCGACTTGCTCATTCTTGTTTTTTTGGGTCTTGAAATACGCCATTCCATGCTTTGGCGCTTGGTTTCCGGGTCGTACTCAAGCACCAGTACTGACACCAGTACTGCAATGACAAGTTCCATAAAATGGGGATCATTTTCAATCCAAAATCGCAAGACATCTCTCCTGATGTCCTTTTGTTCCTACGAAAGGTGTTTTGGAACCATTTTTGCGCAGATTTTTCTCATCCCCAATTTTTTAGTCAAAATCTAATGAACAGTGTTGTAATTCAAATTTAACTCTTCCTCGATAATTATTGTCATTAACCGACGATCTGAACTCCTGTAGAAGATCCTGTATTCTATAGACATTTTCATCGGTTCTTGAAGATGAAGGCCTTCCGCTGCGTGGTTCATCTTCAGTCGACTCTCTTCCTTCTGAGAATGCCATAAACGACTGAAAACCCCGGGCTCTTGAAAAACACCGTCTCCGTAGGCATGTTGAAGTTTTGCAAAAGTATCGGCTACGCTGTGTCCAAGTCTGAAGCAAAACCTGATAGCACACCGTTGCTCAAAATTAATGTCACTCATTTTTAAAACGCACCAGAAAAAAACCGGTTTACGAAAACAGTCCCAAACAGAACAAACAAATGACTATAACAATTTCAAACTTGTACTGAAAGTGCATTGCATATTAACCTACCGCCCTTCCAAGTTCCGTCTCCGCGGTATTGCTAGATCGGGTGTACGTTGCCTTACTTAACTTACACACCTCGTATATGTATTTACGAGTAGGTAGCCGTTTATTAAATTAATAACTTATAAAATAATAATAATAATAAATATATTATTAATAATATTATTACAAATAATAATTATAATTTATTAAAATGTTGTTATTCGTTTTCCTTATATTCACCCAAGTTGTATTTATACGCTTTTTTTGACAGTGTATACGAAAAAATTGTGGTATCTATCTACGTGACTGGATTATAAAGCAGTTTAAAGGGAAAATATTCTTTTTCGTGTACAAAAATTACAATTAAGATAACGTGCAGGTTATCTCATAATTAAATTTCAGACACTATCAGTGAAATCCAGGTCCAACAAAGGGGGAGACAACAAGGAAAACTAATTTCAGCAGTTACGTTTCTGACGACCGGAAACAAACTCTCATTTGTACCGAAAAGATAAGTTGATACTTCCAACGTAAAACGTAAATTACAAATATGCTCCACATAAAATAATGCTTATTGTAACAATCAAGTCGCCGAAGCTTAATGGTTCGCTACTTTTCAAAAAAAGGTTTTAAGAGTAATCACATTCACTGTGTAAATATCAATAAAGCGAAAATGAGTCCTCGTTCTTTATTACCCGCACATCAAATATCACAGATCCGGATGTCGACCCTATTAGATTTCGCCGTGCGGAAAGTGTCGATTATATCCTGACCAGGAGAGCAAACCGTAGCGTTACCTTCATGGTATCGCTTTCTAGTGCATTTTAGTGGGACTAGACATTTTTTCGGAGGTCCGACAATGTCGCCAACTGCCAAATGCCCTTCCCAGATCACTATAACGGTAAAACCGTTAAGCTCAGATGACGTGAGAAAGATTCTTTGTTACTCGTCATTCGTTCTTTGTTACTCGCACGTCAAAAGTCATTGATCCGGATTTCTATTCTATTAGAGCTCGTCAGTGCTAAGACATATTTGATAAACAAAGGCTCTCTCTCGTTCAATCCGAGCTTTACGGTTTTACCGTTTGAGTGCTTTGAGAAGAAAATTTGGGAGTTTGAGAAGAGATCACAGTATGTCTAAATATCAAGAAAAACCCCTATATTTTTTGTAATCATCCATTTTTCTTAACTGAATCTCATAAAATCGTTAGGGTAAGCTTAAAAGTACTATTTTGAAAGATTAGAATCTTTCTTTAAACTCCGCACATATTTCCTCGATTATACAGTAAATAAAACGGGAAGTAGACCTGTTTAGATTTTTATGTACACATTTTGCTGATTCCTAACATGTTTATTCATATTTTATTTGATACAAAAGCATATAATTTTGTAATACTGTATATTTTCTGGTTACCTGATTATTGTTGGAACATATATTAGGAGAAAACAAAATGTATATTACTGAGACAACATGGCAGCGCACTCTAAGAATATACAATTATGCGATGATAAAATGTGTGTATATTTTATCTCCTAGTATTTGTAGGTATTACATTAAGTAAAATATAAAGGATATATTGTATGTTACACCTCCATTATCATATTAAAATTAAAATTGCATGCAAAGTTTTTATTAGATCTTCGTGCTAAATACAAAGTCTTACGAAATGCAGTAGATTTGCTGTAATTTCCTTTTCTCTTGTCAAGTACATAATGTCTAATAAAATGAAAATTACATACTAAACTTTACTCCTATTTAGAAGTGGCACATGGGACTTGCATGCGATTTCAGTGAAACGTCTGAATACTTTTGAAATTTCATACAATTTAGATCAAACTTGAACAGACTAGATTGAAATTGGTGATAAACTCCATTTTTTGTCATAGATCACATTCCGACTCCGAAACATGTTATTTTTTTTGTTGTGCATCAAAGCGATGAAAATACCTCAAAACACTGATTCCTTTGACTTTCAAGATTTCATATGCAATTCACTTGTTGAACTACTCTAATTTCCCGAATGATACAAGAGCACAAGAAAGTTCTGTGTCAGTCTGCATTCATGTTTCACCCACGATCTTCTTTACTTTCAAATCTTTGTCTCCATTATGAGATTTGATTGACATACACTACGCCATATCCTCATCAACATCATCAGCCATCACCAATTTCCATATTCCATTTCAACTGCCTCAGAAATTGTCATAGCGACGAATAAAACTGTGGGCAGATGGAGCAAATAATGAGACTCAAAACGATATATAACTAACAAAAATTGTATGAGAATTCATCGTTGAAAGTCAAAGAATATCAGTTTAGACAGTCAGACCTGGTGTAACAGTCTTTTATTAAGGATAATAAAATGTTTTGTTGTTTTCGGCATTGCACAACTTGTCCCATTGGTTCAAATTTAGTCACGTTAACTAATAATACGTTTTATATTTCAATTAAACTGACAACTGAAATAAACCTTATCCACTTTACTCTCGAGAGATGTAATATCTCGATTGTCAACTGATATTTCACTCTTATGCAGTGAACAATCGGAAATACTTCTAATGAGGTACCAGCGCGCTGTGAGCGTGTCGCGAAAAGTTTGAACAGAATTGTGTCTGGTGATACTTTGCCCACCCTAAGCTTGCTGGACAAGCCAGTGGGTCGCTCAGTTTGACTGTAGCAGTCGTTTGAATTAGTCTACACACCAGTGACGCGTCCAAAAATGTTAAGTGTTGAGATGGAGCAACCGGTTAATCTCATGTTTCTTGTTAGACTGGGGAAAACTTTTATAGAAGCAGAATGCAATGTTAAAAGAAGTGTACGGAAATGAATATTTATCCCGCACACAAGTTTTTGAATGGTTTAAACCGTTTAAAGAGGGACATGAAATGACCGAAGACGATCCACGCCCCAGACGGCCCTCAACATCAAAAACGGACGAAAACATTGAAAAAATTGGTAAATTAATAACAGAAATCGACAAAGAATATTTTCGCCAGATATTGCTTGAATCGTTCAACATGCGCAAAGTTTGCGCAAAAGTGGTGCCAAAGCTCCTCACTCCCGAGCAAAAGGAATCAATAATGAATATTTGCGCTGACATTCTAAACAACATTGACACTGATGCAGGCTTGTTAGACAAGGCGATTACTTGTGATCACTCGTGGTTTATTACTTACGATTCCGAAATAAAGCCAAAGCCAAATTCATGGATTGAAAGAGCCCGAACTTGCCAAGGCAAAAAAAGCCAGGATGATCAAATCCAAATTCAAAGCGATGATGATCGTCTTTTTTGACATTCGATGCATTGTTTACGTTCATTGGGTCCCTGAGGGTCAGACGGTCAATCAACATTATTACATCGAGGTTCTGACGGTACTTCGTGCGCATGTGAAAAGACGAAGACCCGATTTGTGGAACACCAAATCATGGAAATTCACCAAGACAATGCACCGGCCCATTCTGTTTTGTCTGTAAAGGCGTTTTTTTTTTGCAAAATACAGCATTACTATTTTGGAACATCCGCCATACTCACCCAACCTTGCCCCCTGTGACTTTTTTTGTTCCCAAGGTCAAATCGGCGCTGAAGGCGACTCGAAAGATTCGAAAGTGTGGAAGCGGTTAAAGCAAAAGCGACGGAGGTTCTGAACCAGCTGACAGAAACGGATTTCCAGTACAGCTTTCAGCCATGAAAAAGTCGTATGGAGAGGTGTAGAGATCGCCAAGGGAAGTATTTTGAAAGCGAAAAAGTTGCTACTGTAATTAGTAACGAATAAAAAGTGTTATGACGGCAGTTCGGTTATTTAATAGCCGTCCCTTGTAACCACTGATATTGGCAAACTAAAATAGCCTTGACTGCCTTTTTTCCTCGAATCACGCGCATTACATTCAGTTTCAATGCTTTTTTATTAAATTATAATTAGTATTTTGTTTTTGATTTAAACTCTAAATCTATTATCTTCTGCAAATTATCATTAAACATTATTAAACATGTCCAATATAATTCCGAGTTTTCAGGAGCAGAAAATTTGAGGTCATGTAATTCGCAGTGTGTGAAACATCATGTGAAGCAGTGTGTGAGAATGTATATTTGTGCGTGCCTGCAACATCACCTAAATGCACGCTATGTTCTGGTATTGTTAGCGGTGAGATTTGAATTGTAATACGGTTGATTAATAGACCATCGTGGCCCCAGCAGATCGTAGCCGCTGCAGAGATATCTCGTTCATTACCGATCTAGAAATTAATGTATTACACACTATTATTTCCGCTGTGACGTGTACCTTTAATTAGGGCATATTTCTTGCCATTATTGTTTGTTACTGATGGCAATTACGAATTAGCTGACGTGCTGGAACTGAGAATTACACCTGGCAGATGATATACTGCGATTGCAGCATCGCAAACCGAGTTCGCAGTGACACGGCTTTGGTTTTTTGTTTGGCTAATGTATCTTCTGCATATTAGGTTAAAATGTACTTCGTACGGATGGTTCGCTGTTTCATGGTTCGTTAAAAATTTGTTTATAAAATTAGTTCATTTAATACATATTAGGTTGTAAATAAATAAATGACGGTTTTTGTTACCTTGTAATTATAAGATAGAGGTCACTACATATCGATAACAAAAACATCCCCGAAGTATGTCGTGGAATCGACGAGCGTGTTTTAAATTAGTGCTCATAGAACTGTCAAATTTAAGATTTTAAAAATTGTCAGATGTAAACGTCATTATCGTAAGGTTGGACATCAGGCAGCAACATAACCTTAAAATATTAGTGAATTTTTAGTCATTTGCGTGACCTTTTGATTTACTTCTTCAATTTGAAGAAATCGGCTGCTGATTCGTATCGATTGATTGTAGAAGCATATGGTGAGGCTGCCTTGAAGATAGAGAAGTTGTCGTGAGTGGTTTCAATAGTTTGAGAAAGGTGAATTTGATATGAAAACAAAGAACGTAGCGGAAGGCCGAAAGTGTACGAAGACGCGGAATTGGAAGCATTATTGGATCAAGATTCGTGCAATAAGAACTTGGACTTACATTAGGAGTGACTCAGCAAGCAATTTCACATCGGTTGAAATCATTGGGAATGATTCAAAAACAAGGAAATTGGATTTCATATGAACTGACGCCGAGAAACATTGAACGCCGATTTCTCACATGTGAAGTGCTGTTTGTCAGGCATAAACAAAAGGGTTTTCTGCACCGTATAGTCACTGGTGAGGAAAAATAAATCCACTATGATAATCAAAAAAGGAAGAAATCATAGGGACCACCTGACCATGCTTCAACATATTCATGGAAAAAACTCTTGTTGTGTATTTGGTGGGATCAGCTTGGTGTCGTGTATTATGAGTTGCTCAAACCGAACGAAACCATAACTGGAGTTGTCTACCGAACACAATCGATGAGATTGAGTCGAGCGCTCAAGGAAAAGAGCACTCACTACTACTCCAGACACGACAAAATTATTCTCCTGCATGATCATGCTCGTCCACATGTTGCGGTGCCGGTCAAAACCTATTTGGAAACACTAAATTGGGAAATTTTACCCCACCCGCCGTATTCACCAGACATTGCTCCTTCTGATTTCCTCTTCTTTCGATCGATGACGCATGACACAAAATCATATCGTAAAAATCGTATCAAAAGACGATAAAAAAGGAAGCGAACAAAACAATAAAATACAGTATGTTCCATTCAAAATAAGCGACTTAATAAAGGACAAAGTTTTGCAAGTTTGACCCTCTATTTTGAGGACCCTGTATATTATTTTAGCATTTATGCAATATAATTAAAAGTAAGCTCTATCTTTCGTAATTATGTGGTAAAAAAATCGACCATTAAATTTAACCACAGTGAAAGATATTAATTACATAATTAATTTTTTTTCCTTAAAATTGATATATCTCTAAAACCGCTCATTTTACAAATGGTTATTAAAGTAACTTTAAATTAATGAGCAGAAACCAAATATGGCATAAAAAATATAGCATCCCATTTAAAATAATGAAGTTACTGCTTACTTCCGGTATAAAGGGAAGTACCAGAAAGTCACCGAAAACCCCCTAATACAAATTTTCAGCTTCATATCATTTTTAGTTGTCCAAAAACTTTTAATAGGACACCCACCGTGAAGCGCCCTGTATAATTTGCGCCCTATATTGTAAATTTATTAATATTAAAAACTTACGTTTTAAGAGTAGGTAATAATTCAAGACGTACGGTATCTATTACACGGCACACTTTGAGGATTTGCTTTTTTGATATACATATGTATGCACACGTAAATTCTGGCAATATTACTACACACCTTTTCACGCGGAAACAATCGATTTCACGTAAAAGAATGACGTGTCAGAAACAAAAATAGCAAGAACGTAATAAAATTAAAAGAAAACATTTTTAGCGAACCCATTAACTCAGGCAGAAACAAAAGGGACACCGTGTATTACCGAAACCCTTTTATCGCGAAAAACTATTTCTTGCGATTCAACTTTTCGACACAATTCGAGTCCATTTCATCCTCTCCCTTTGTTAACACACGCTTCCATTCACGAGCACCCTTTAAACTCCCCCTTTTATTATTTCAGGTTGATAAAACAGTTGCTGGAAACTCTTTAACGATAAGATCTGCTCGAAAACAATACGTTAATGGTGTGCAGTTAAGCGGCAGAGTAAAATTTCAGACAATAGCTAACAAGTTTGATCAACAACTTTTATTTGCTTATTTATTTATCAAACTTCACTCGTAATGATATGTACTTTTTATTTCTACAACTCATATTTTATTTATTTTATATTATTTCACAACGTTTGTTATTATGTTTATTACACAGCTCCACAAAAAAAAAATTATTGGCAGGAGTCTGACTATGTATACTATTTGTTTTTTGGGTCGCTGAAACCGAATCCGGAGTCCAAATCAGATCTTAAGAAGATCTTATTATATATATTTTATATCTAAGATATAAAAAAAGAGACTTATAAGCGCTTAAGCAGTGTAAATCGATATGTTTGAAACGGATTTGCCCTTCAATCGCAGTACCACTTAACCTCAAAACCGCGTGATCCTAAAACCTCATAACCTCAAAAATCCCATAACCTCTTGATTGAAAAACCTTATAAACCAGTAAAAAAGAGACTTATACGCATTCAAGCAGTGTAAATCAATATGTTTGAAAAGGGTGTGCCCTTTAACCTCTCTTAAAACCTCATAACCAAATAAGCAAATTTTGGAGTTGAGTGGTAGTGAGGTTGAAGGGCACACCCGTTTCAAACATATTGATTTACATTGTTTGAATGCGTATAAGTATCTTTTTTACTGATTTATAAGGTTTTTCAATCACAAGGTTATGGGCTTTTTGAGTTTATGAGGTTTTAGGATCACGCGGTTTTGAGATTAAGTGGTACTGGGATTGAAGGGCAAATCCGTTTCAAATATATCGATTTACACTGCTTAAGCGCGTATAAGTCTCTTTTTTTACTGAGTTATGGGGTTTTAGAATCATAAGGTTATTGGGTTTTTGAGGTTACGGGGTCCAAGATTATGGAGTTTTGAGATTATATAGCTATGGAATTGATGAAATATATGATTATGGGGTTTCGTTTGGGTCTTTATAAAGTTATATAATTTTTAGCTTGAATTTCATGGTTTTAGGCCTGTTTTTGAGGTTAGGAAAAGAACCGGATCTGATGGAGCAATTTGGACTTCGGATTCGGTTTCAGCGACCCAAAAAACATATAGTACACATAGTCAGACCCCTGCAAACGATGAAGCTGATGGATTGATGGATTTTGTGGAGCTGTGTTATTCAAGAATTATTTTTAGCACATTTACTTATAAAATGAAAACAATAATGTTTGTGACCCAGAAAAATTAAAAATATGTAACTAAGCGATTGTTAAGCAATAATTTAGCGCGTGATATGTGCTGTAGCATTATCTTGCTGAAAATATTTTTCCGTAAGTTCATCGTTATAAAGGATGTCCGAAAATTTACATAGGATTTGAATTAAACACAAAACATTTTTTTTCTCCATTGTATGTTTTTTACTGAACTGAAACAATAATCCATTCAACTTTATAAGCATGGAAACGCAGATCTTTACTGAGTATACGTTGTAGAGATCTTCTGCAAATAACAAATCGTCCAGAAATTTGACTTAGAATCGTTTATCTTTCCACAAGATAATGACTACACTTTGTAACAACATTGAATCACTACTTTGGCCTCCCGAGAGTCGAAGGGGTTTAGATATGGATCTAAACTTTGGTATAATGCATATAGGGGTTGATATTCCTGCTTCTCATTTCTACTGTCACCTCCTAAAGGGTCGAATTACTAGTAACCCTGTATATCCTTACTTTTTCATCATGGGCAATAATGATATTGCTCCGAAATTATACATGATAATCATATAATCATAATGTACGTCCCAATTTCGTGATTTGACTAAGTTAATTGAACACATTTCAGTTAATATCGTACCAGCATTATCGTTCAATGCAATAGATATTTTTATCTTTCACAATAAATTGTGCCCGATTCAATTTGTATACCATAATATTGTTTCTACATTAACGCGCGCTTTTAATGTGGATTGTTTGTTAAACGAGCTGCACATGCAGGAAACTATTAATTCAACACAAACATTACTGTGTAATTATCTGTTTTCCTAAGCGTATAGATTTAGAAACTAAAAGGGGCATATCGATTTTGTTTTATTAATAGATCGCATAGACTATTCCCATTATGTAATTTGTTTTTAATATCACAAAAACGTCGCTGTGCCTTTTGCGTTGCGTCGTGATTAAACGAATGGTATTTTTCACCCGCTGTGCGAATAATCCGGCTGATTACACTAATTTTTCCGTGGGACGGAAATATCGTTTTAACATCCGGCAGGCTACACAATGTTTTAATCTTCAGGTATTAAATCGTCATAAAGGTCGACAACGTAGATTTTGCGGAGTAATCGAAATAATATCGAATATTACTCCTGACGATGCCAACAAAGTTACAAAAAAAATTCAAAAATGTATGCCCCACCAGAAGCAATTATTTGTTAATTGTTAATTATTATTATCACGCTGTGTTTACGTATGTTGTTTTGCGCAGATACCCCATTGCTTGATAATGGTGTTTGCACGTCGTATTCATAGCCCCATGTATCGTCTCCCGTAATTATCCGTTTCATGAAATTTGGATTACTTTGGGCCTCTAAAATCATCTCTTCAGCAATTTTCTTTCGATGGTCTTTTTGCATAATGTTTCAAGTCGACAGTAAAAGGCATGGTATAGCTAAATTTTCAGTAACATGATTTATAAACAAATAAAAAAAGTGGACCCAGGACAAATCCCTAAGGAATTCCGAACTCCTTTATGAAAATATGAAAATAGGTACGGCTTGTTTGAGCAGAGTGTTATCCTGTTATCCCTAAATAATAATTGCACAAACCGACATTTTTTTTCTTGTTTTAGAGACGTGAGCCTTCCTTTCTCTACTAAAATTTTCCGCTGAATCCGGAAATGATTCAAAAAAATTGTGATGTATGGATTCCCCGGTGGGGGAATTTTTGGGGGTCTAAGGGTACATTAGTACCCTCAGGTACCAATGTACAAACCAAGGAAATTGGGTTCCATATGAACTGACACCGAAAAACGTTCAACGCCGATTTTTCACATGTGAAATACTGTTTGTCAGGCATAAAATGAAGGGTTTTCTGCACCGTATGGTGATGAAAAAGGTGTCCACTGTGATAATCCATAAAGGAAGAAATCATGGGGACCACTTGGCCAAGCTTCAACATCTACAGATAAGCCAAATATTCATGGAAAAAACTCTTGTTGTGTATTTGGTGGGATCAGCCTGGTGTCGGGTATTATGAGTTATATGAGTATATTATAATACCGAACACAATTGATGAGATTGAGTCGAACACTCAAGGAAAAGCACGCCCAGTACTACGCCAGACACGACAAAGTTATTCTCCTGCATGATAATGCTCGTCCACATGTTGCGGCGCCGGTCAAAACCTATTTGGAAACACTGAATTGGGAAGTTTTACCCCACCCGCCGTATTTACCAGACATTGCTCCTTCTGATTTCCACTTGTTTCGATCGATAGCGCATAACCTGTATGAGCAACACTTCACATCATATGAAGAAACCAAAAACTGGGTCGATTCGTGGATAGCCTTAAGGGATGAAGCATTCTTCTGACGCGGTATCCGTATGCTACCAGAAATATGGGAAAAAAGTAGTGGCAAGCGATGGAAAATACTTCGAATAAAACCTTAGGTACCGTCCTTTCACAATAAATTCCCATTTTTTTTTTATTAAAAACGGCGAACACTTTTTTTGTACACTTTTACTATAGATAGGTAAGGTCACGTCTCTAAAACAAAGCTATTTTTGTGGGCCTGGGTTATTATTGTATCTAGATAAAACAGATTCTCACTCCTCCACCGACAATTTCCACTTCTGTGGTACATGAAGTCCCTGCTTGATTCTGAATTTCTTCGCCGGCCTGCAGTGCCAGACATATTTCATTATTTGTTGGTTGGACTGTAATATGTGTTCGCTAATCTATTTAACCGCCCTATAAACTGGGAGGTATTAAGACCAAGGAAGTTTCGGAGTGACGTGCACTAACAGCTAGGTAATTATTTCTTTCTGTGAGATATCAATCAACGTATCCGCCTAACTGCGAGGCCTATACGCGAACGAGGCGAGATTATCTGTCCCGTGTTAGGATCGCAATCCATCAGATAACGTAATAACCGGGCTTAAATACATGTTCCCGGGCCGATTGAAGGGAAAACGTCCACCCTATCTCGGATGCTACATCTAAATGTAACGGTGTATCAACCCTGCGAGTAACGTGAATGGAAAGGATTCGCCGTCTCTCTATTTGATCGTATCTAAGTAGGCCGTTAAGGCGTTCGCTAAGTGACGAGAGGATATGCTCGCAGGAAGCTTGAACGTTCTCAGGAAGAGAAAGAAATAAAAATTGTTTTCGGAAATTGATGAATCAATTTCTCCTGAGCAAACCGGTCAATAGTGCCGTTTTTATGTAGGTTTCAAATACAGTAGAACCTCGTTAGTCCGAACTTAGGTCGCCTCCACACTTCCTCTCAAATTAAATTCGTCAAAAAAAATATTAGAACCAACAGCATTAATCAACAAGCGAAAGCGCCCTTGTTAATTGGTAACTAACTGTTATCAGCTAACAAAAAACATGGCCGTGTAGAAAGGAAAATCTAAGAAAAATAGGGTTTTTTGCTACTCGAGTTTTAATGACGAACATAACCAAAAAAATTCGCAAAAGTGAAAAAAACGGTTTTTTGCAAATAAAGAAAAAAGCTTCAAGTCCTACAGAAAAAAGTTAAATGAGAAAATTGTAGGTCTCAAAAATGCGCGTCGAATGAAATTTGAACGAAAAAAAATCGGTTCATAAACATTTGAGAATAATAAAAAAAAACGTTAAAAATCGCGTTTTCGTATATTTGCTGTATAAATTCCAATTTTGTTTGAACAGACTTGTTGTTAACTACAAATATAGCCCAAGACAAGCCGAAAATGATTCTTTTTTTCAGAAATTTAAAAATGTTTAATTTTTTTGAGTTATAACGAGTTAAAAAAAAGACGTTTTCAAAAATCGGCTTTTACGGTGGCAAAAATGATCATACAGAAACGATCATGGTCTCATTTTATTCGCGAAGACTTGTACTTTCATGCAATTAAAAAACCAAATCGCTTTTATTTTTTTGCATAAAAAAATACGTTGTAAAATTGATATTTTTCGAACCGGTCTTTTTCGAATAACTTTTTTAATTTTGGTTTTACATTTTTGGCCGTTCAATTTAAAACCGGCTTCAAAAGACGCATTTAAAAAATGAAGGTCTTACGACCTAGGGACCGAGATCAATAACGATTTAAACAAAAAAAAGACGATTTTCAAAAAAGTGGTTTTCAAAAATCGGTGGCAAAAATGATCGTACAGAGACGATCGTGGGCTCATTTTATTCGCGAAGACTTGTACTTTCATGCTATTAAAAAACCAAATATCTTTTATTTAATTTTTTGCATAAAAAATACGTTGTAAAATTGTATCATTTCTTCGAACCGGTTTTTTTTTCGAATAACTTTTTTAATTTTGGTTTTACATTTTTGGCCGTTGCATATTTGAAAACTGGCATTCAAATCACGCATTTTAAAGCCTTCCGTACGACCTCAAGGAGCCGAGATACCTATTTATTTATTAATTCCTGACAGTGTCTGATATATACGTCCGATTGACTTCATTCTTACACGAAATAGATCTCAAAGACTTTTACTTTAAAAAATATTTCAAATCATTTCACATAAATTAAGTTGACATAATTGTTTGCAAAAGTACAGCGTTGGGTGCGGCACGCGCTGGCGACAGAGTGGGGGGACGCTCCGCTTGGGCGCATCGAAAACTAAACTCACGATTTCAAATCGATGGCACTTGCAAAATTATCTTTTTTCTCGGCTTAAAAAAAATTGATCTCGGTTCCCTGAGGTCGTAAGACCTTCATTTTTTTAAATGCATCTTTTGAACGCCGGTTTTTAAGTATGCAACGGCCAAAAATGTAAAACCAAAATTAAAAAAGTTATTCGAAAAAGACCGGTTCGAAAAAATGATACAATTTTACAACGTATTTTTTTATGCAAAAACGAAATAAAAGCGATTTGGTTTTTTAATTGCATGAAAGTACAAGTCTTCGCGAATAAAAATGAGACCATGATCGTTTCTGTATGATCATTTTTGCCACCGTAAAAAGCCGATTTTTGAAAACGTCTTTTTTTTAACTCGTTATAACTCGAAAAAATAAAACTTTTTTTAAATTTTTGAAAAAAGGATAATTTTTGGCTTGTCTTGGGCTATATTCGTAGTTAACAACAAGTATGTTCAAACAAAATTGGGATTTATACAGCAAATACACGAAAATGCGATTTTTAACCGTTTTTTTATTTCTCTCAGATGTTTATGAACCGATTTTTTTTCGTTCAAATTTCATTCTACGCGCTTTTTTTGAGACCTACAACTTCCTCTGAGACATACTAGTGGTATGGTACACTTAATGATTTCTAAACTTTCAAAAGCATCCAACTATTTGTTACATTTCTAATTAATTTTAAATTATTTATGTCTATCCTATGGTTGTTGTCAAAAGCGTGTTGGGCAACACAAGATTTTTCTGTTCTGCCATATTTCAAATGAGTCATGTGTTCTTTAAATCTATGTAGTCGAAATAGATCTTTTTTATTTGCTCAATATACTTTTGATCACAATCTTATTTCGTATATTCCTGACTTTTCGTCATTGTCAATTTTGTCTTTGGGGTTACCCAAAAGCGTCTGTAGTTTATTTTTAGAATTATAAACCAAATTGATATTAATATTTTTAAAAATGTTGTCTAGTCCGCGGGTAAATTTAGGTTCATATGGTAACGAAGCAAATTTCGAATTGATATATGGTAATCTGATGATTCGAATAGAGATATGGTTACAACGTACTTTGTATATTTTTTTTTACTATTTAGAAATTCTTAAAATAGAGTGTTTCTAATTTTCAGAATATAAATTGAGCGGAACAATTATTTCGAAAACATTTGCTTACTATATTTTGTAGATACTCGTATTTTTTAAGGTTTTGAGGAAATGCGTTGTCCCAAGTTATTTGATAATCAAAATTTACCTATACTACAGGGTCCGGCAGGAAGGTATGGAATTTTTGAAGATCATCTCAGGTGGTGAAGGTCATCTGAGGTGGGGTGAACCTAATGTTTTCCGAATAGATAGTGTCTACTCGTTGACATATGTCATGGATGGACGTGGATGGATGTGGTCCTACAGCTTATCGCGCGTTTTTAGGTGTTTACTTCATTGAAACGGGCCGTTCTGTGATTCAAGCACAGTTACGATTTGGTATGGCATTATCCGAAACTTTAGCATTGGTCCTTACCTTTTTCGCGAAAACGGATACATAATTACTGTAAACACAGATCGCTACCTAGCGATGTTGCATGATTTTTTTCTGCCGCAATTGAGAAGACGACGCATTAACCTCAATACTGTATGGTTTCAACAAGAGAGAGCAACTTCCCACACATCCAGAGCAGTAATGGTTTTTTAAGGAAACATTTCCCAGGACGTTTGATTTCGTTCTGACGTGGAGTGGCCTCCTCGGTCCCCAGACCTGTCACCTTGTGACTATTTTTTATTATCTATTTAAATCTCGAGTATACATAAACAAACCACGTACACTTGAAGCCCTTTCAGAAACAATCACCTGAGCAATTTGAATGGTTCCACGTGAAATGCTTCAAAGGAGTATAGACAATTTCCCGCGCTGTCTACAGGAATGCCTAGACAAAAACAGGCACCACATAACTGACGTAATTTTTCACGCCTGATTACTTTTTTCTTATGTTTCAGCTATGTATTAAAAAAATAAAATTTGAATTTCGTTGAAAAATAATAGTGTGACAGTCTTTCCATAAAAAATTCCATACCCCCCTGCAGGACCCTGTAGAACCAGAGTTCCAGATGGGGATAATTTACCTATACTATTATTTTCATATTCTTCAATTCATACCTCACGTTTTGAGTTTTTGATTGGATTGTCCTGGACAGATTTTTTATCATCTTGATTTTTTTATCATCAGTTCATTGTCAACTGCAGAGTAGACAGCCGCAAAATAGAAAGATACATTATATAAAGTGAAATATCTCGAGAAGCGTTATTTATCTGTGAACTTGAAAAGAGAATTTAAATTCAGGTGTCATCGTCTGCGCCATAAATCTACTTAGGTAGATTGTTTACTCTGCTTCGAATTTTTATTTCCTACAGGGGATTTACGGCGATATGTAAAAGGAAACTTTATCCTCGACGTCTTCGTTTGTAAGCACTCCCACGAGAAGTGTTGTTATGTTCAATTGTGCTGATTTTGCGTGGTTCACAAATACGCAAACATTCACGTAACGTTTTTAGTAAACATACTAGCGGTAGTTCTGATACGGTGTTAGTGAACAACACACTCATTTACTCTAATAGGCAAAAACTACGTCCTAAAATGAGATCTGTCTAAAGTAAGACTCTAAAATAAGTCCTAAAAGAAGCTGATCATTGTGTTTGACGTTAACCTGTACGTGAAAACAGTTGTGTTAACAGTCAATATTGTATGATTGTGAAAAATAAGCATATTAGCGGTGGCTAGCACAGATTACACTAACGCGGACTACAAATTTACTAATTATGATATATGACATTTTGGTATAAAGATATCCAAATAAAAACAGACCATCCAGCAACACCATACTATCTACATAGTGCCGGCAGCGCTGTCTGCTGGACGTCAAGTCACGTCACTCAACTTTGATACAGCTGCGGACAGAAATCATCCAAAAGTTTATAATTTCATTCGCTCAGATGCCCTAGCTAACGCAAGGTACATAGGTAGTAAAGAGGCTTGTGAATAATTGTATAATTTTTGGACAATACATGTTTAATACAGAAATAATTCGTCCAGTAACTAATAGTGAAGTATTTAATGAAGAAAATGTGTTGGCTTACATGAGATTCAATCCTAATTCTTCCACTAGAGTTGCCGCAGAAGAGCTACAAATTTCTTGGAGTTCTGCAAATAGTGTTTTAAAAATGCACTCCTATTTCCGTGTACAAGAATTATAGCCTTAAGAACATCAAATACAACGAGTTTTGTTAAAATTTGTTAATACTTCTACAACATTTAGACCATTTACAATCATCACATTGCCACTACGAGCACCCAAAAATAATCCAAAACCCTGGATTTCATAATAATTTTAATTTTAACGTTTTCTGTGATTTAAGAAATGACAGAATGGTTGAAAAACCTCGTTTTAAATAATGAGAATGGCAACGTAGCGCCCGATCTAGCAACACTGAGGGAGACGGGATTTCGAAGGGCTGTAGGTTACCATGTACTTTCAGTACAAGTTTGACCTTGTTAGAGTCATTTGTTTGTTCTTTGTGACTGTTTTCGTAAACCGGTTTCTTCTAATGCGTTTTAAAAATGGGTAACATTAATTTTGAGCAACGCTGTGCTATCAGGCTTTGCATCAGACTTCGATACTTTTGCAAAAAAACACAGCGCAATGGATACTTTTGCAAAACTTCAACACGTCTACGGAGACAGAATTTTTTTCGCTGGTTTAAAGCATTCTCAGAAGGAAGAAAGCCGTTTGGAGATGAACCATGCAGCGAAAGGCCTTCATCTTTAATAACCGATGAAAATGTCGGTAGAATACGGGATCTTGTGCATTTAGATCGTCGGTTAACGATAAGAATGATCGGGGAAGAGTTAAATTTGAATCACACCATTGTTCATCAGATTTTGAATAACGAATTGGGGATGAGAAAAATTGCGCAAAAATTGTTCCAAAAAACCTTTCTCAGAAACAAAAGGATATCAGGAGAGAAAGGTGTCTTCACTTTTTTGGAATCGATTGAAAATGATCCCCATTTTATGGAACGTGCCATTATTGGTGATGAGACTTGGGTGTTTGAGTACGATCCGGAAACCAAGCGCCAAAGCATGAAAGGGCACACTTCAAGCTCTTCAAGACACACAAAAAACAAAAATGAGCAAGTCGAAAATCAAATGCATGCTGATTTGCTTTTTTGATAGCCAGGGAATTGTCCACAAAGAGTTTGTGGCTCCAAGCCAAACAGCAAATCAACACTTTTACAGAGAGGTTCTTGAAAAACTTAAAAGTAACGTAAAAACGTAAAAGAGTTGTGACACCAAACATCAAGGACGCGCCTTGTCACATAGCCATTTCAGTAAACTAGTTTTTAGCCAGTAAAAACATTCCTCATTCCACATTGGCTCCTCAGCCTCCTTATTCGCCTGACTTGAATCCTTGTGACTTTTTTCTCTTCCCGAGATTGAAGAATCACCTCAAGGGACTTCATTTTGGGACCATAGAAAACATTCAAACGGCAGTAACCGACCAGCCGAAGGCTATTCCAGTATATGAGTTCCAGCACTGCTATGAGGAATGGAAGAACTGCCTTCAGCGTTGTGTGGCTTCCCAAGGGAGTTATTTTGAAGAAGACATTACTGAATTGTAATTCTATCGAATTAATTTTTTTTTAAATCATTACTTAATTTACACACCTCGTATATATTTTAACCTTACTCAGATAATTCTATTACAAAGTATACCAAAAAGTCATTGTTTGTTTCCGTGAAACCAATTAAATCAAGATTATTGTTCCGAAAACAACTCCGATACTACGACCTCGAGCACAGCTACTTAACATTATTTAACATAAAGTACCGCGGACGAAGTTTAAACCGACTTATTAAATTCGAGTCGAAGTTTGTTTTATTCCATCCCTTAATTCGGAAATATTTGACTAAAACAGCTGATAAAATCCCCCCTCATATTTGTCGATTCGACTATCCTTGTCTCGGCCCCGGACGAACTCTATTGTGTTTCCGCCGGAGTTCAACCATAGGGAATCCGGGATATACTAGGTAATCGGATAAAGCTTCGAGTCTTACGGGTCCACTTTAAAATGTTTATTTATGATAGGCTTATCTAAATCCGACGGAAGTAGATGCTGTTCTTCGAAAATAGAGAAGACACGTTGGATTTCATTTGTTTCGCTCGAGGAACTTTTCACTCGTCCAGTTTCACAAGCGCGGGTTTTTAAGACGTTTAAACATTAATGAGTTAATGAATGTCACTCCAGTTCCACGTTTTCATCCACAAACTGAATCTTCAAAAGAACGAGTCTGCAAAATGGGACATTTTGAATAAAATCAATTTATTCAAATAGATGCGCAAGCAAAATGCAAATAAGAATATATTTGAATTGCTTATTGTGATAATCCTTACGGGCTGCCAAGACACAGAGTATCGAAAATGTTAGATTGACCAAAATTGGTTCTTAGGAAGTTAAAAATCTCTATATTGAGTATTAGTAGAGAATTTTTCATCAGCTGTTAACCCGTTTCGGCCGAAAACGCCACTCCCGGTACATCGCTCTTCAGCGCCTCATAACTAATACTATTTGTGACAGAAAAATATGATAGGCACATATTTTTTTAAGGTTTAAAGCGCGCCTTTTCCGATGGTGTCCATGAAGTTCCTACAAAAAATTATTAATTTAGGAAAAAACTAGTTTTTTTTAAAACACAATTTTTTTGTACATTGTTTTTTAATCTCACCTCACTAACCGGTGGAATAAATGTTTGAACTTTAAGTATACGTGGTTTAGAGATCGATATTTTGCCTTATGCGTTCAAAATGGCGCCTGAACTGCCACATTTTTGCATAAAAATTCTATAATTTTATATTGGAAAATGATGCACTTTACAAAAAAATTGTCAAGAATAAAAAGTTCTTAAAATCACTCAGAGAATGCACTGGAATTCCTCCAATAAATTATTAATAATGAAAAAAAAAACGATTTTTTTATACATTTTTTTTTTGAAATATTCAAGGGGTTTCCGGTCTGCAATGGACCTGGAACCTCACTAATCGGTGGAATAAATGTTTGAACTTTAAGTATACCTACGTGGTTTAAATATCGTTTTTTTTTGCCTTATGCATTCAAGAATTTTTTATTGGAAAATGATGCACTTTTGCAAAAAGTTTTTAAAATCACTCAATGAATGCACTAGAATTTTTCAAAATTTTTTAAGCAACTTTCTGGATTTTGCAAATAGTCAATTTTTGCAAAAAATTAAAAAAATTGCTTAAAAATTTCTGAAAAAAATCCCAGTGCATTCTTTGAGTGATTTTAAGAAGTTCTTATTTTTGACAATTTTTTGCAAAAGTACATCATTTTCCAATAAAAAATTCTTGAATGAATAAGGCAAAAAATCGATATTTAAACCACGTAGGTATTAAAGTTCAAACATTTATTCCACTGATTAATGAGGTTCCAGGTCCATTGCAGACCGGAAACCCCTGAAAATTTCATTAAAAAAAAATGTGCAAAAAAATATTTTTTAAAACTGCTTTTTTTCATTATTAATAATTTATTGGAGGAATTTCATGGACCCATGGACCATCAGAAAGGGCACGTCTTAAACTTCAAAAATATGTCCCTGTCAAATTTTTCTGTCGCAAATAGTATTAGTTATGAGGCGCTGAAGAGCGAAGTACCGGGAGTGGCGTTTTCGGACGAAACGGGTTAAGTTCTAACAACTATCTATCCATTGTAATGAATACATATTGCTGTTCGATGTTTTTAAACAAAATGCACCGTTATTATAGCGAGTTTACACATGCGTGGCTTTAGTGGCGCCATGTAAACCTTTACTGTCGTGCACTGCAGTGCAAGGTTTACATTTGAAATTTTATTTTACTGGCGCGTCAGCGGCCACTGGACCCACTAAATCCATTTCCTATTTGTGTAGTCTGCCTTGATTCTTCTAGATGGCGATGCCTATTTTATTGTATTAGTAAAGTTTTTGCTCCTGAAGGAAAAAACGGTCACCGAGAGCTGTGGAGGAAATCAGTTGAACGATGATAAATGTTGCCTTACACCCGATTCATTCTCGTTCTCACGTTAACATAGTTAACTACGAAGTGTTTCCCTTGTAAAAATATTTTGTGGTGCTTGTTGATGGAGTGTTTTGCTTTTTCCACGTATCACCTGCGTTTTTAGGTAAGTGTTGGTTTCATTCCAAATAAGAATTAGGTCCCCTTGTTGTTTTTTCTAATATATTTTCTATTATATTTTGCCTATCTGCACCCATTGCTCTAAATGATTATGTGTTTAAATTGTTTAATGTCCCTTCTTGGGCTAACCGTTATTTTGTTTCTTATATATGTATTTATGTAATTTTAGTTTGGGGTATACACAGCCAGACTTGAAAAATGTATTTTGAATGAGAATAGTCATTACGCGTAATTTGAGGGTCGCTGAATCCGAATCCGGCCTGCAAAAAAATCGCTATTTTCGCCTATATTTGACGTTATGTATCATCGCGAATTTTTTTTCTCAGAAAACTATGTTTTGGATCTTAAAGTGCTAGTCTTTCTCTTCTGAATGCCGTTGAGTTTGCTTAAAAATCTTTTTTTTTTCATCAAGATATCGCATTTTGAAATTTTTAGGTCTTACATATGCAGAGCGAATGTATAAGCTGCAGGTTAGTTTAATTGCTGTTTATAAAAATAGCAATAGATAAGATAAGATAGCAATATGATAAGATAGCAATTTATAAGATTCCGCAAAATCCGTTTTTGAGGTTATGTATCATTACGAATTTTTTTCTGAAAAAAACTATGCAAAGGGTCTGAAAAGACAGGTGCCAAATGCCACTGAGTTTGCTCAAAATTCTTTTTTTCTCCTTGATATATCGCATTTTGAAAATTTTTGAGTTTATATCGTTTTTTACACAATACATTCACTTTGCATATGTAAGACCTAAAAATTTCAAAATGCAATATCTGAGCATGATATTTGAGCAAACTCAACGGCATTCGGAAGAGAAAGACTTGCGCTTTAAGATCCTAAACACAGTTTTTTGAGAAAAAGAAATTCGCGATGATACATAACCTCAAATATGTCAACCTGACATGATAGAGCAATTCTAAGGCCGGATTCGGATTCAGCGACCCTCAAATTCGGCGAAATGACTATTCTCATTCAAAATACATTTTTGAAGTCGGTGTGTAATACTTCTATTGCGTAATAAAAAAAAACACGTTGTCGGGAACGTTGACGTTATATTGAAAGGAAGCCCACCTTTATTTCTAAGAACCCCCTGACGATCTACAAACCCGCACCTTACAGACGCTAGTTTTGTAACACCATAACGCAAGTTGAACCTAACCAGACGTATAAATGTTTTTTTAATCATATGTACAGTATACGAATTCACGGGTGGCTAACTCGCGATAAAAAATTGTTTTCAATGCGGCGATCGACCCGTTTACACCACCGCGTCGGCAGGTCTCTATCGGAATGGCTCGCTGTCTTACGGAGAAAGTGTATTACGGAGTCCTGGGTGCCCGCGAAGCCTTCGTTCGGGATAACATTCTACTCACGGACAGTGGCGTGGGTATACAGGGGCAAGAAATATGCTCTTAAAAAACACGGTTTATACTTTAATTTTCATTAAAATATAAAGAGTTATATACAATTCTTTATGTGTTACAGCATACTTTTCCTGACCTTAGTTATTAGTAAAAACACCCCTTTTACAAAAAATTTACGTCGCTTTTGTTGCACTCTTTATTAGTACAGAAGTCATGTCTTGTATAAATAAATCATTCTGGGACACCCTGTATAAGGCCATAACAACAAAGCGATAATAAATCATTTTTAAAAAGAATCTTTAGATCTCTCGAAGCAAGAAAATTATGCACTGTCGCATGTTGTATATTTTACTTAATTCCGGCTATTAAGCGGGTCAAAGATGAACAAGCTAAACATTTTAATGGCGGTAATGGAAAGCCTCTTCGTTGTCCCAAATAGTTTATACGGCACCCCTTTTCATCAGATCTGCCCGTTATATCCTGATTACAATCGCGTATGTGGCCATTTGTTCCACAGCTATCGATTGGAATTCACAATGTGGGCCCTGCAAAATTCCGGGGTTGGAAACGAACAATTTAGCTGCGAGCTACCCGCGATTACTAAGGGAGCAACTGAATCGTCTAGGATTTCCACCCGTTGTAGAAGGGATGGTGAATTTTTATGTAATTCTTCGGCAGAAGTTTACCGAACGTTTTCTGTTTCAACGTCTAACAGGTGTCATTTATGGGGATTATATTGACCTAGTCTATAACTGTATTAATTATGAATGCAATTTGCGAATTGTTGAAGAAATATATAGGTATATAATATCCAGAATAAAGGACCCCGCACAAAACAAATGGAAAGTGGGTCCCGGTCGATTTGTCTGAAAATTAATTATATGATAGGTCTCGCCTTTCTGGACAAAAGGTCTCATGTACCAAAAAAAGATCCTATGATTAGGATACAAGATGTAGAGGGGATGAAGGTTGAAAATTTGACTATATTACTGAATATGCCTAATGTATTTTGCAGATCATAAACTCGGGGAATTAGTAGTCTGTAATATATCTTTCAATAAAAAAATATAGACAGTTATTGAGAGGTATTATATTGGCCATGGCTATGAATACTGAAACTATAAATAAACTTCAACAATGAGGAGATAGATATGCTTTTCAGTTTTCATTGTCAAGATGTTCAACCGTGTTTCCCGCTAAAAAAAAAAAAAAGTTATTTATGTTGTTTATTTTATTTATGACATGTGGTACAGCATGACGTGTGGTACAGCTACAACATAATACAGTATAGAATCGGAAAATCCTGGCCAAAAATAGAAAAACGTAGAAAATTTGTCAAACTATATCGAATTTGATGTTTTTTGGGTCGCTGATTTCATTCTTGCACTTTATATTTCAAAAAAAAAAAAAACAAATTGGCGGCCCGAAAGTAACCGCTTTTTGCGATAAAAGCAACTTTTTAAAAAATCCAAATTAAAGTATTCATAATTTCTGTAAATAAGATTTCAATTTAATACTCTCCTCGAAAGGGAAACAAAATGACAAACCGGCAACAACCGCATGTAACAATTTTTTCGCGATAAAAGGTAAGTACTTATTATGATCAAAATTTGAGCATTGATATTTTCTGCTTATATAATTTCAACTAAATCTCCTTACCGAAAAAAACAGGTGGAGAACCGGAAGTAAAATGTTTTTAAAAAGCTACATATTTTGATTCGAATAAGATTATTTATATTTTTCATTAATAAGATTTTAATCTAACTCCCTGAAGAAATGGAGGGCCAAAAGTAAGAACTTTTTGGAACCTACCATTGCACGCAACGTATCTTCAGTTAAGTTACATTAGGTTACTAAAATTATTTTGTGTTAAAAATTGATCGCAGAGAACTTCAGTTAAGTAGGATTAGGTTAACTAGTATAAAATAAAAAATATATATTTCACGGAACATTGAGGCACCCTATATTTCTCCTTCCACTGGTCAATATTGTACACAATGTATATACATTTCCCCCTTTGGTTGGGACTTACTATTGTATAGGGGATGAACACCTGCTTTGACGCAGGTATAGTTAGAATTGCCCCCGAGAACGCTCTATTGGATGTGCCTTTCTATTTTTGCATATTTCACTGAAATAAGCAGTTTCAAGCAGCCAATTTTTATTAATTTCTTTTTACCAATAGTATATTTCCCACATGTTAAATTGTGAATTAGTGTTAGAACTCTGTAGATACAAACTATTTTCCTACTTTTCTTTCGCTACCTTAACATGCGCGTTTGTATTATAAGCGCAGGGTTAATATTTATTTTCCATAATAAGAAATACAAAAATTCGAATTTCAATGCATAGATACCTAATATTTTACATATCTTAAAGAGTAGCCTCCATTTTTTTAAGTCGGAACCTTGTCGGTCGGAAGTCGGAAGTACACCTTGTGGTAACAAAAATTCAAAACACACTAACGTTGAATATTTCGGGACCGATTCTCGTACCGTTACTCACTCGAAGGTGGCCGACTTCCGACTGAAGTAGAACAGCAGGTATAAAACCTAGGTAGCTGTCGTTTCAGTATTACACGCAGGAAACCCTGCTTCACAAATGTAAAACAGAATGTAACGAACTTGGTTTTTCGATTTTTGGCCAATATTTTCCGATTCTAACCCACTGTGCATCGGCCGGTTGTGAAAAAGGGTAAATTCTACATTTGCCATTCTAACGACTAAGATAGCTGGTGAGAGGACGTGTCTTGTCCCCCTATTACCTTCGATGCGTATGAGGTTATTTCTTATCTGTTGTCTCACTTCTATTTGTCCCTTTTTATGTTCTTTCCTATTTGTTTCTTTTTCAAGGTCGCGATGCAGAACACCTGCAACTGCACATAGACTCGGGTTGAATAACTGAAACATACAATCAATGAAAGTAAAATTTCACTATGGTTGCAAACTATTCCCTGCAGACTCACTGGTTGTTCAAGCTAAATACAACACATACTCAAAAAAAACATGCAAATGACCATACAGACTGCATCCCTTGATGTTATAGATTAACATCAAAAATAATTTTGTCAAATACAAACCATAACAATGACCTTTATCAATAAAATTAACTTATTAATTAATTTCATAATTTCTTTACAGAAGACCCTAATAACCTTTTGTTTGAAAATTGGGTTATGTAAATTAATTTTGTATGAGGACCTTCAATGACCGAATTTAGAACAATGGCTTTTCCGCAATATTCTGGTTCAAGACGCAAGTAAATCTAAAAATGTAATGTAATTTTCACTTCAATGAATAGTTTCTTCATACTAAAATGGGTATTCTCTGCAAACGAGGAGATTTTAATTGAAGTGGCTGAAGCGTAGTGTCTTCGTCCCTTCGTGCGGCCTTACGAATATTAATAATTGGATTGTCCTTAGTAATGAAACGGATAAAGACCCCGACAAGAAACAAGAGGAATTTCATAAAGTTCATATCCAGTTTTGAAGAAGCGCTTAATTTTTATTGTGCCGACTCCGGCAAAAGATCTGACATTTCCGTGTGCGGGCAATATAAAGTCGGAGATGAGACGCCAGGAAAGGGATTTCATTTGTTTATTCGCGAGTTTATGAGTTGCTGCGGGTTTTCGGAGAGCCGAACAATATTACTTTTGTTTAGCGGCGTTACGACACAATCGCAGAGGGGCAATTTTTCGGTCGGAAATACCTAAACGGAACGAAACTCGCTTTGTCGTTACACTCGGTTAATTTCGGATGCAGCAAAGTCGAATGGATTTCTATTGTATAGAAATGTTGAGCGAGTAACAACAACGTAAATACAGGGTGAGTCAGATTTAACGTCGAAACCGAGAGTATGTGATAAAACATCAAAACATAGGTAGGGTTCTTTATACATGGTGTTTCCTAAGTTGTTTGAAAAGCTGAAGGAGATACTTCCTCAAGTTGTTTCATGAACAAAACGTCATACAACAACAAAAAAACCCTAAACAATATATATATTTAACGCTCTGTATCTCAAACAATAAGCCACTTAGGAAAAAACTTTATATAACCTTTTCTTTATCAAATTACTCTTCGACTAAGATGCCTACGAGGTGTGTCTATTAAATAACCGAACTAGTGTCATAACACTTTTTATTCGTTGCCAATTACAGTAGCAACTTTTAAGCCTTCAATGTACGCCCCTTGGCGATCTCTACACCTCTCCATACGACTTTTCCATCGTTGAAAGCAGTGCTGGAAGTCCGCTTCTGTTAGCTGGTTTAGAACCTCCGTCGCTTTTGCTTTAACCGCTTCCACACTCCAATCTTGTCCCCTTCAGTGTCGCTGTGTCTAACAAGCCTGGATTGAGACGGGGATTGAGACACATTGAGTTTTAAAATTTGAGGGGTTAAAAAAAATACTACTTTGGGAGTAAAAAAATGTATTAACAAGGGCTTAAAACGCTATTTTACTACCTCAAATGCTCTGTCTGCACAAATCAACTGATGTCGCATTTGTGTCACCTTGTTACTCAGTGGCGGCTCGTGACTTTTTTTTGGGGAGGCAAACATATTTTTAAATATTTTTGTTTCCTAAATTTTTGTGATGGTAAACATTATTAGTAATATGCCGCATAGTTAGGAGAAGGACCTCTAATTATTTTACAATTAAAAGATGCAGTGAAATAAAATACGAATTTTTGCCAGGACTGCGACAATTTAGATGTGACGGGCTGAATTGATGACTTTCATAATATTTTGTTTGCCTAAAATATGTAATTTAAAACACAACTAATATGTTCCTGACTTTTTTAATGTGTCAACTGAACGAGATACAGTTTTAAGATTTTATCAAATCCAGAATTTGTCCAAGCATCTTCTCCACGATTTGAAAATAATACAGACGGCCAAAACAATAATTTGTTTTAAGTTAATGAACCACTTAGCCACAACCACAATAGCACGTATTAACAAAACTACGAGCCGGCTTATGCTGATTAATTAAAGTTTTACTTAGACCTTAGACAGCGGTACTCTTAAATCTTTAACAAATAATTTATAACAGGTTCGAATATTTATTTGAGTGTCATAACAACTCGTATTGTTATTTATATGAAACAAACTGCTACACCCGCCAGTTACCTCATTATAATTTTGTATAAGTAATTAAATAAGACGTTCAAATAATGACTTACGTAAGTAATATGGAACACTTTCAATAATTATTGCCCTCCTATACCACTCGAAACGCTAAAAAAAAACCGGCAAGAATAAGCACTTTCCAACGACAATTTCCAAAACACAGAACAATAAAAGATAATTTTTGTACGTCGTTAGGTTCATGAAATCAAATGACTAGCTTTCTACGCTGTCACGTGTGGGAGCTGGGCGTGTTTGCGTAGCTCCCGTTATGCAGTTTTTTAAATGACCTTTAATGCCACTGGAGTTAAGTTAAGTGTAGCAACTGCGAAGCTTCGCGCTCCCTTGTTCCTTATAAATACATATGTGAAAGCATTGGCATCGGAGGCTTGCCACCACGGCGATAGACTAGGCCCTGTGTCGTTTATGAGGGCTAATATGTTGCAAATAATAGTGCAGGAACTCCTTTGACATATGTTTATTAATATTTTTATTTTTATAAATTAATTTTTTTACCCGATATATGAATTTAAAAATGAAAGGTAATTAAAATATTATAGGTAGTAAAATTTTCACAGGGGAGGCACTGCCTCCTCTGCCTCCCCTGACGAGCCGCCACTGTTGTTACTCGTATCTACATCTAATTGCATGACGAGTGGCTCTCTTAAATTTTGCTTCCGGTTTGACTTATCCCAGCTCCTCCTGCACGTCCGCGTCTGCCGAACAAAAAGGGAACTGCTCCCGCACTGAGTGTCCCTGAAAAAGCATTCGATAAAGGACCCAGATAACGCGCCATCATTAATTTGTGTCTTTCGCATTGTCAAACGTCATGATGATTATGTCACGGGGCCTGAAACTACCCATCAATCAGAGGGGCCGAGGCGAAAACCAAAACAGATTGCGTTAGGCGGGGATGGATGTGAATGTATGAAAATATATGATGTTTTTTTTTGTTTCATCCGTTACGTTTTTATTGACAATGGGATATTCTGTTCCTTAGAGATCCTCGCGGTAAAATTACACCCACCGGACATTGTGAGGTATTTTCATAACGTTACGTCCTTGGTTGGTATGTATACTTGTTATAGCCTAAGGACGTATTTTAGGTTTCAACGTCGTTTTGATGACTCTCTTTTTTAGTATATTCGTGTTCATTTTGTTTGAGAAATTCTATACTGAAGCGCGTAATTTGATATTTGTTGTATAAATACAAATCCTGAAAGTCTACTGTTCCTATATAAGATCAAATTAATATTTCTCTACTTAAAATTGTTCAAAGAAAACAAGGAAAACATTTTTGCTGTAGACAGAAAACTGTAAGTAAATACGAGAAAATATGGCGGGTGTCTAGGTCTGGTTCGTAGCTTTCTTAATGCATAGAAGAAAGAGATAGGCATGCATGGCAGAAACAATTTCTTTTTTAATCCTCGGGTAGATTCCAAATTTGTAGTATTTGAATATGACAAAGGAAGACTAATGTTGGATAGACAATTATACAGCCATTTGACATAATATAAATATTTTGTGTTTTTTATAGACAATTATACTGGGCATAGCAATTAATTAAATTAATTTGATTTTCTTAATGAAACGGTTAGATTATAGTATACCTGGATACTGAATATTATTGTCCTATTTATTGCCTTGTTATTACTAGACGTTTTCTTATTGTAATATGTAACTAAAGACTCGAAGTCGTGGAGATGAACAGGTTCGAATTTCGTTCGCAAACGTAAATTCTAAAGCCTGCACAGAGTCGTTAAATATTAGGCCAAGCCCGTTGTCGAAAATACCTCGTTTTTTTGCCAAAATTAGTTACAATACAAAAATATACACAGAAAATCGGAAAAATTCCATTTTCCAAAAATCATTTTTTGCTTTAAAAAAAACTATGCGTCCTACAAAAAAAATTCAAATAAAAGTTGTAGAACTTATTAAAACAAACAATTTAAGCCTAATCTGACTTTAATAAATGAATAAATACATTTTTTATTGCAAAAAAAATAGCTAAAAATCGCAATTTTTTCAATTGTTATATCTTTGAAAAAGATATAATATTTTTTCATGAAACTTGGGGAATGTGTAGTCCTTGATAAGTAGAAGAAGCTGATGCTGAACATTGCAAAATTCCTGATAGTTTTTGTAAAAATCGCATTTTTCGCAAAAAATGATTTCTCTTTAAACTCCAATAATTCATACACAAATGCATTTAGAGAGTTCAGTTAGGGCTTAAAATTTTCTTCAAGACTCGTACTTTACTAACTAAAAAATATTATATCTTCCTCAAAGATATAAGCAATTTAAAAAATCGCGGTTATTAGCTGTTTTTTTTTTTTGTAATAAAAAAAATTATTTATTTATTTATTAAAGTCGGATTAGGCAGAAATTGTTTGTTTTAATAAGTTCTACAACTTTCAATTAAAAGTTTTCTTTGTAGGACACATAGTTTTTTTTTAAACGAAAAATAGGGTTGTTGGCCAACTTTGAACACCATTTTGAATATGACCCGACGAAATTCAGCTGGAGAAAAGTAGTTTATTCAATTCTACGGAATTTTTCCGATTTTTTTGTGTATATTTTCGTACTGTGACTAATTTTGGCACGTAAAAATGTAATGGGCTTGACTTATATCTAATTCAGATATTTCGGCATGTCAGTAGGTAGTAAACAATGTCTTACGTAAAAATGTCTTACAAAATAACTTACTCTTTACATTTTCATGTCGGTTAAGAGTCATCCTCAGAATGACGGTGTTCATGTATAATCACTAGGGTTGGGAAATGTATGCCATAACGTAGGGTCGGTACTATTAAACTCTATGATAATTAAAATATAAACCGTGTTTTTTAAGCGCGTAAATTATATACGCGTGTATTTCTTGCTCCTGAATACATACGCCACTGACCGATCCTGTCAAGGCGACGGGACTCGCGTATGGATAGTTAAATGCAGTGTACCATGCGAGAGCAAACTTTCAGAACCCTAATTATCATTAACACTTTTTCTAAGTTAGCTGCTGTAAAATTGCGACGCCTATCACTTAATATAAATATATGTAATGAAAATTAGCATTGAGCGTCTACTATGAGACTGGACAATATGCAAAGTTATTGATGATGTATTGCACCATGATTACCTGTATTGCACAATGTTGGAAGGTAATTCTTGATGGGTGTCATCTAGATAGTTGCATATATTTTCTAAAATATGGTACCCAGGATTCAATTGAAAGACTTGAAGCAATTTGTATTTTATCGTAATGGTAATACATAAAATATGTGATCCGTCTATTTTAAAATCGTGGTAATTTAATAATATGTTTCAGTCTATTCACAAATGGTAAGGACTGTGCAATTATTCACAAAAATCCACACACAATCAGGTAATATGTAAATACAGTAACTGTACAGTTACATATGTAAATATGTAAATACACGAACGGGTTAGTCACTCGCTACAAAACATTGTTTTTAATGCGGCGGTCGACCCGTTTACACGGACGGCAGTCAACATCGGAATATCTCGCTGTCTGATGGAGAAATTGTATTAAGGCGTTCGGTGTTCCCGCACGGGAATTGGTGGACGGAAGTCCAGAGCGCATTTTACGCACGGTCAGTGGCGTAGGTACGCAGGGGCAAGAAATATGCGCTTAAAAAGTACGGTTTATACTTTAATTATCATAGTGCTGTAAAATGCCGGCTCTGCGTTGCAATATACTTTTCCGAATCCTAGTAATAAACATGAATTTCGGCCGAATCAATATGGAATGAAGGATCGGTCAAGGATCGGCCGAATCAATTACTATTTTTAACATACTATACAAACGGAAAAAATTAAAGGGTCGAGAAAATTTTCTGAATTTTTAATGATTTTTTCAGAATGCTGTATCTAAGTGAAAAATGGTCTTATCGAGGTCTTAAAAAAGCATTTTGAAGCATCAAGTTTCTAGTTTTGAGATATTTTGGCAAAACAATTTTTAGAACTACATGTTTCGTGCAATTTTAGGAAGTAGTGTGAGAAAAAAAAAAGTCCACAAGCTTGAAAAAAAAATATTTCTAACTTAGCCATGATATGGAACGGATAGCTTGTTTATTCAGCTTCAATTTACTTTTTTTTAAATCTCGATACGACCATTTGTTGCTGAGATATCGAACTTTAAATCAATAAGGACCCTTTTATTGGACGATATCTCAGCAACCAACGATAGCACAGAAAATCTAAGGGCAGTTCATAAAACTGGAATAAAAGGCCTACAAGGTTCGATTGCTGCGATTTTTGAGAATTTTTTTTATCCTTAACATGAGTTTGAAAAAATAGGAAAAAAACGGGTAATTGATGGTATTTCAGAACATTAACGGCTGAAATTCAAATCTTCATGAAATGACTAATGTTGCGTATGCATTTTACAGTTGAATATACCACCAAAAACCACGCAAAAGTTACATTACGATCTAACGAACCGTTTTCTTGTGGCAAACGGTCAAACTTTTGAAAAAACTAAAAGGTCACGTTTTTTGAGCTTAAACATGCCCTAATCATGGCTAAAGGGAAAAAAATTTTTTCTCGTTTACCCACAATTTTTTCGAGCGGTCATTTTACAACTGACTCATCTAGGTTTACAGCATTACACAGATGGAATTGCCGTGCCGTGATCAAATGATGATACCATCGTTAATTCTTCCCTACTGCGAACTACGCTATTAAATATCCCAAATGAGATATGAAAACCGCTCGCCTCTCGCTTCATATTATTGTTTACTCCGCGAAGCAGTGTCACTTCAGCCCCCGGCCACAGAGTCAATTTATAGTTCACTCCGGCATCGCCGCGTTCAGTTGGCTGTTGGAACAAGAAGAGGCCTCAAGTGTACTCCTCTAATGCGCTGCTTATTAGACTGCGGTAAGCAGTTTGTTGAAGCGCGAAGTAGTATAATTAAAGTTAATTATAACTTACTTGAAGAATCTTGAAGCCTGCAACGGGTGTAACAATGTTGCGCGGGACGAGAAACGTATAGTACATAACATTGATATGAGAAATAAAAAAAAATCCGCGACATAGACCCCGCCAGAAATTTCGTTCGTATAGTATTTCTAAAGTGAATGTTAAGACATGAAAAAAGCAAGGTTGTCAGATATATTTTCTAAAATTGCTAAGCTCACTATACAAATGTTATATTCATACTTCAGTAAACTGTTAGTTCGTGACGTTCTTAGAAAGCTAGTTTAGAAATATTTAAGAAAAATACATAGATATAAATTAATTAATTGGCATTAAAATAAGGCGTTTAAAATTGCTGTAAAAAAATAATTAATTAAAAACAACTTTATGTATATTACTATACTTAAGAAAATTTTGAAGAGCCGGCAACATGCAGCATTCACGCTACAACCACAAGTAAGCTATTAGAGTATTTTGCATTGCATCGAATACGTTGGTTAGCTATTCCTGCGGTCCACTGTGTCGTTAAAATGATTTACGACATTAGTAATTCCCTCTTGTTTCCGGCAGTGAAGTGTTTGTGTTTGATTTCAGCTAGGTTTATTAAAACTTTTCTGAATAACGAGGAAGTTTTATAAATATAATTTATTAGTAATTAATTAGTATGGCGTTTTGGAGACCATTTGAAACGACAATTCGAGATGATATATCGCGGAAATCTAATAATCTGGTGCCACAGTCAAATGAATTGGCAATTAAATTAAAAAAACAAAGATTTACATGTTCAGTGTCAGCGCGTTGTTTTAAATATGTACGCGTGTTTGAAAGAAGAAAATTCTTAAATTTCTGATAATGCGGTTATCGCGAGAATTCATGAATTAATCAAAATCGGGTTGACGACAATTTATAGAGTTATTAAATTAGGCACTGTTACGGATCATTCTTCAAAGCAAAAACGACCAATTCAAAAACTGAGTAAGGTTGACAATGCTACAAAAAATGTTATTCAACAGATTGTTTACGGGTTTTACAAGGTTTAGAATTTTTTTTCAGATTGCTGGCTAAATGAGCATTATTTACAGAAAATTATATTACAAATATTATGGAGTTTTGTATGCAGGCTAATTTTAATCTCCTATATTGATTTGAACGAAAAACATTATTTCACAATTTCTTTCCACAGTTTCTTTTCCACTTCCCATTATTTTTCCCTTCACTTTCCTTTATTTTTCTTTAAATACCTTTAAATCTGAACAAAATCATCAAAAGTCATCTCTAGAGTCTGAGAAAGTGTGCTGTCACGCAAAGCCGGCACTATACAACTCTATGATAATAATCAAAGTATAAACCGTATTTTTTAAGCGCATATTTCTTACCCATGTATACCCACGCCACTCACCGTGCGTAAAATGCCGTCCCGAACGAAACCTCCTACGGGAACCCAGGACGCCGTAATACAATTTTTCCGTAAGACAGCGAGCTATTCCGATAGTGTCCTAGCTGCCGGCGGTGTAAACGGGTCGACCGCAGCATTGAAAACAGTTTTTTGTCGCGAGTGACTAACTCGTGAGTTCGTGTCAGTACATGAGTTCGTGTATTTACATATTACCTGAACTTGTGGATGTGTGCAATATTGGCGCATAGTCGTTACCATTTGTGAATAGACTTAAAAAGATTGATTGAAAATTACGACGATTTTAAAATAGACCAATCACATATTTTATATATTCCTTGCAATCGTTGGTATATATTTCGTAATAGCTGAGTGTAAAAGACATTTATATTCGAATATCCATCAAAAAAATTTACATTTACATCACTGTTACAAAGGAGAAATTTTGGTTTGATTTGTACATAATGATTTGCGCATGTAGCCTTTTTGTTGAACGTGGTCGACAATATTTACTTTAAACGTTTTTTTGCCAAATACACAATTTTCTGTTGGTGACAGTGGACGGAACAACAGATTATAGCGGTAATAAGGTCGTTAATGTTCTGAATCGAATTTTAGGTGTTTCAGATATTTCTCCCCCGATATTGATAGCTAGTAAACGCGTTTTGCAAACAACGGCTAAATGTGTGGAAACAGTAGTAACACTTGCATTGTCCTCTGTAGATGTAAAAAACAATAATGTACTGATGTTAGTGACAACAAACAACTGTGCTAAATTCGTGAAAATCATGTGCGCGTTGTGTTGTCCTCTGTCCATGTGAACTATTTTGAATTTGCACCTTTAACTACAGTAGATGTGGAACGATCATTTTCCCTCCACAATCACATATACAGGCCAAATCGCTCACATTTAGCGAGAATAAATGCAGAAGGACTACTGGTCGTGGAGGACTACGTATGCTCAAGCAATGAGGACAGTCGGTATTTCTGAATGACACAAGCAATATGTATGTACATGCATCATTAACACATTTTTACTTCTCTCTTTTTGATCTCTCATATGTCATCTTCCTTAAATAACAAGACGGATTACGAATCCGGCCCTGCGTTACAGCACATGTTCGGAACCCTTGTTATCTCCAAAGCGCCACTAAAATCTACAGAACTAACCCAATTCCGGCCCCCGAAAAGGTAAAGGGAAGGGGAGGAAGAAATAATAAATATCAATTTGTGGACTATTTGAACTGCATGCAATAATCAAAATAACTTACAATTTCATTCAAACAATTTTATTGACCCATTTTGCTCCAGCAGTTAACGTCGGCGGTCTTTAGGTTTTTTTATATCGATGTATGGACTATATAATTATGTAAACGCAAATATTACCACCGCGTCTACCTTCAACGATCATTTGTTCTTTCGTTTTATGAGCGAGCTCTGTTTGCACCGACGATAAAAAGTCAACATCGCATGATATCGAAACAGAAATTAAACGAGATCATTTGCGAGTTTGCTTGCAATCGATATGAAGTGAGGCGAGCTTCGAGAAATAAAAGAAACTGAAACACCGTCTGTTGATTTTATCAAACAGAGATTTGAAGTGAACTTTACAGCTACACTAACTTATTGGAAATATCAATATTAGATCACGTTAAACAGCTGCTAGGATAATTGAATTTGATGCAAAGGATTGGTAGAAAAGCAAAAATATCTAAAACCTTAGGCCAAGCAGAAAAACAGATAAAGTCGCAAGACAGACAACACGGTAAACACTTGTTTAAAAACAGACTGTCTTCGTGTTCAGTATTAAGTTCATGAACATTTATTCTATGAAAAGTGGTAACGGTTACCCAAAAGCGTCTGTAGTTTATTTTTAGAATTATAAACCAAATTGATATTAATATTTTTCAAAATTTTATCTAGGCCGCGGGTGAATTTAGGTTCATTTGGTAACGAAACAAATATCGAATTGTCAGTATCTCTACGAAAATTCGTGGAATTGTACAGGGTTCTCTTAAATGTATGCCTCCTTATTAACTTATCTATTAAATGGACTGAGTAACCGTTATTTTAGCTATATCCCTAATTAATTGTTTCTCATATTCAAACCTCTCTTTACTAAGGGGGAAATTTAACAAACGGTGAATTAGAAAATTAAAGAAACTTGCCATTTTATGTTGAAAAGGGTACTGTGAGTCGTTGGGAATATATCTAAGAGTCGCGGTTTCTTTCCTATGTACATCAAACTGTAACTTGTTTTCACTATTTCTAATAACTAATACATCTAAAAATGGTAGCTGTTCATTGTGTTCCATTTCATATGTAAATTTTATGGTAGGGAAACGGTTATTTAATTTAGCAACAAAATTATCTCCACTAATTGCTTTTGTATCAAATACCGCGAAGATATCGGCCACATACCTGAACCAGACTCTAGGGAAATAATCGAATTTATTCTACTTCTACTTCTGTTTCAAATTTACTCATAAAAAGATTTGCAATGAAAGGTGACAAGGAGGACCCATTGCCGTTCCCTCATGTTGTTGAAAATATTCACTATTATACTGAAAACAATTTTGATTTACACAAATACTAGTAAGCCGAATGTATTCCTTAATAATTTTATCGTCTAAACCATTTAATTCGAGTAATTCCCTGAGGTAGTCCAGTTTGCGGGATTGGGACACTTGGAAACAATGAGCATATATCCAACGAGACCAAAAATGTCACCTTCTTGCAATTGGATATTTTTGATATTGTCAATGAACTCACTAGAATTTTTAACTGAAAACTTGTTTGTGCAATAGGCAAATTTTCGAGCTCTTTCGTTAACCATTTTGACAAATTATAAGTTGGGTATCCTATCGCTGAGAGAATTGGTCTTAGAGATTTTCCTGGTTTATGTATTTTTGGTAAACAATACAATTTAGGTATTACTGGATTTGACAATTATTGTAATTTTTGTCTCAGTAAAGCAGTAATAAGGTTGTTACATTCTTTTAAAGATTTTTTTACTTCCGGTGTCATTTTTGGCAAAGGATTTTTTGACAATTTATTGTAAGGACCACTATTAGTTAAATTGTCGACTCTTTCAAAATAATCACTTTTGTCTGAGATAACAACCTTATTTCCCTTGTCAGCTTTTAAATAAAAACAATCCTTCTCTCGTAATTGTTTGACAATATTTTTGTCTTTCTTAAAATTTTTGGTATTATTTTTATTTTAAACAATGTTGGAACTAATTTGTTTTCTAACTGCTTCTCTGACAAAAATTTATATTGTTAAATCTTCCTATTTCACCACCTTTTAGAAATTAAAATTCGCTCTCTGCCTTCAAATTCAGACAACCTTGTGTATGCCCAGAATCTAGACTTTAAAAATTGCATCTACAATTGCAAATATTTTGAATGTAGTTTAGATCGTTATGATATTGAAACTGTCAATGTGGACTAGAAGAAGGTTTAAACAACATAAACAACAAGATACTTTTTAGTGTTGTACTCTGAGCAGTGACAGTAGCATGAGAATCACACCAGAATATCTCCGAACAATGGCATTTAAAAAATATTTTCAACCACACTTACAAATTGGTTACTTACTAAAATTGATAATGTATAGGGTGTCCCAACAAAAACGCCAGATTTAAATTGCGCACCACCTTTTTGTGGTTTGGTTGGTGGCATTGGTTGTATCAGTTCTATCACCTGTGTTTACTCCGGTTAGTTGCTGTGGAGCGTTTTATTGTGCAACAACGAGTTTTGATTGTAAAAACGTGGATTTAGTCACGTGGAGTAATCTGGCCGTACTTTTTTCCAAGACGAGGATGGAAATCACGTAATCGTTAATGGAGAACGTTACCACAATATGATTGTGACTTTTTTGTGGCCATATTTGAATGGTGTTGATGCTACCTGCCACACATCGAAATCATGTGATCTGACTTCCTGCGACCGCTTTCTTTGGGGGTATATGAAATCGCAGGTTTATGAAAACAATCCCCGAACCATACCAGAACTGCAGAATGAAATCCGACGTGTCATCGGCCAAATCAAGAAACAAGTCTGCATAAACATCATCAGTAATTTTATTGACAAAGTGACTACATGCAGAGCAAGTCATGGAGGTCATTTGCCTCATATTATTTCTGATACATACATAAATGGGAACATGTACCCTTTTGAATGATGTAAACATATGTGCCATTGCATGGCAATACACATTTTTTTTATCTATTAAATCCGGCGTTCTTATTGAGACACCCTTTATTTAAGTATGTATATGTGTGCTAACATTAGAACGCATGACGTACGGATTCGATGTAGTTTTCAATGCTGATTCAAAATCTGAAATCGTCTTTTTAATATCTCAAAAATTTTTTGAGACAATCGACATCTTAGTAATGACTTAGACATCGTAATTTTGATTCCCTAAAATTGCGTTGCGATCGTAATGTTTTAATATATCATAATTTATTTACTTTTGCTCTACGTATCAAGACTAGGGCTCGGCATTAAACGTTTAATCGCCAAAACGTTTAAACGTTTATTTAAGAAACGCGTTTATTATCCCGTTTAATGATTAAACGTTTAAATTACAAAACGTTTAAACGTTTATTTTGCTTGTAAACGTTTTTTCCCCGTAAACGTTGTTTTCCTTGTAAACGTTTATTGTCCACAAACGTTTCTTTTGTTTTATTTTTATTTTTGCTCGTAACGTTTGTCTTTTCCTTTTCGTTTCTTTTCTTTTCTTTTCTTTTCTTTTCTTTTATTTTCTTTTATTTTCTTTTCTTTTCTTTCTCCTTTCATGTTTATATCTAAAGGAACGCTTTTGCCTCCAGAACGTTTTTTTGAGGTTTTGCTGCATAAAAACTCGGAAAAGTGCCTTTCTTAAATATTTTATTCGTCAATAATGTGCGTATTATATGGCAAGCTCTATTTTGCTGACGACTGAATATCGGGCCCCTTTAGCGATATTTTTGTTTAAGATGTTTTTGATTGCGTCTAAACAGTCGAAAGAAACAATTCATATTTTCATTATGAAATAAATGAAAAACGACTGCATACTGCAGACATCTTTTATGGACTATACTGAAGTCGGTTTGTCGCACTCTTACTTTTGCCGGGAATGTGATAAGGGTATTAGTTTGACTAGAAGTACCACAGGTCAGTCAGTACGAGCCGTAAATGTTTATATTAGGTCGGGCTTTTCCGTATTTCCGGACTTTACCGAATAAAGACTAGTGGTGGTACCTCGCGCATCCTTACGTCCCGATTTCATTCGAACGTGTGATACAATAATGACACGATCGTGGGTGTCGTCCTACGCTATTACGCTATTAAGCTATAAGCTATTAACGCTGGTTCAAAATTGAATGCCAGAGGGTAGTTTCTAACGCCTGGTCAAAATAGCGTTTTAGTGAAAGAAGGTCGAAGAGTTCAAAGCCGTGTTGCATGGCACCCTCGGTTATATTAAAATAGACTCGGAAACATGTAATGGGGCTTTCAAACGGGGGAGCTTTTTTAACGCTGGGTTAAAATTATATCTAGAGATAGATGCGTTTTTGAATTTTTAATCGCTTCTAACTCGAAAACGGTTAGAGATAACCTAGCAACATGAAGTTGCTAAGTTATCTCTAACCGTTTTCGAGTTATAAGCGATTAAAAATTCAAAAACGCATAATTTTTCCATCTCTAATGATATCTTGGTTGGTGAAAGTTGATGGGTTTGAGTCCGTTTGCGATTTTTATTTTGAAAAGACATTTTGCTTAAAAACGTATAATATCCGAAAAAACGTTTAATGTTCCACAAGCGTTTAAACGTTTAATGCATTATAAACGTTTAATGTCTCATAAACGTTTAAACGTATTAGTCAGAAAAACGTTTAATCGGAAAACGTTTAATCGGTGACGGTCTTAAACGGTTAATCGTAAACGTTTTAATCGTAAATTGGTTAATCGTCCAAAATGCCGAGCCCTAATCAAGACGATGCTTTAAATTCAAATACGATTTTGAAATTATATTAGACACACTTTTCATATTGCAAAAATTGCCGATAGTTTTCAATAAAGAGATAAAAAGGAAAATAATTTACAGTTCAATGGTGACCATACCTGAAAAGCTAGAAATTGAATAGCAACAAACGCGGCACTCGGCATTATTCCGAGATATTGAAGACGTCCTGAAAACGAACATGGAGCTTGCTTTGGCGAGAGAAATTTACTCAAGCGACACACACGACATGCAAGAATTGTACGTTTTGCACCAAAAACGTTGGATTTTCCCTTTACCGATCCTCTTCGCCGTTAACGATGCTGAGAGGCCTCGAAAAGCACGCTACTCCATTATGTTGTATGTTTTATTTCGCATCACGAGGGCTGGTTCAGCAGACCGCGTGTCGGCATCGCGGCGTTTAGTAACAAGAACACTCACGACGGCCTTTCCCGCTGCGAAATATCTGGGTCATCGGCGCCGCTCTAATGGCGCAAACAGAAATAAAGTGACACCTCATGTACTATACAGTGAGCGGCAAAATTCTCGAATAAAATACTTCTTTTAATTCTGCCTTTTTTTGCGTACCTATCTACAGTGCGCGCCTAAAGTATGGAATAAATTCAGTAAATGTGAAACAATAAAATTTTGGAAAAAAAATCCTCGAACAGGTCGATTTTGTTTAATAAAAACACACATTTTTGAGGAAACGTCTATTTTCAGATGTCATTTGTTTTTGAGTAATGACGTCATCAATTTATTTTTTAAATGGCAACCCCCATTTTTTTAATTTAATTTGAGAGACCCTTCCATTGTCGATTTAACGGTATAAAAATGTTGCCACCTTACATAACAACATTTTTGAGTAAATGACAATTGAATGTTACAAAATGAAAAATATATTTTTCACAATAAATAAACGAAAATTTCTTTAATAAGCAAGTACAATTTTAAATTAAGTGTTCGAAATGCCGTCCATCAACTTCTTGGCAATATGCGATCTCGCAGTTCGGCTAAATTGTGTGGTCTTCTGCAGTAAACTTTTGATTTTAAATAACCCCATAAAAATAATCAAATGGTGTAAGATCTGGGGATCTCGCGAGCCATTCTATCGGTCCTCGTCTGCCATTCCACCTCTGAGGAAAGATGACGTCTAAATATTCACAAACTGAGCGCGCATAATGCGAGGGTGCTCCGTCTTGCTGAAACCAGAGTGTTATCTAGAATGTCAGGATCATTCTCAATTACTGCAAGCGCTGGAACTAGATCATTTTGCAAAAAACTCCAGATAACTTTCTCCTGTGAGAGTTTTTTCAAAGAAGAAAGGCCCTGTTATTCTGTTTGTGATTATTCCGGCACACACATTTAATTTCGGCGGATGTTGAATGTGTGCTTCGCTGATCCAATGAGGATTTGTCCGATACCTGTAACTGTTTGACGGTTCACTGTGCCGTTTAGACAAAACGTGGCTTCATCGGAAAAAAGTATTTGCTGGTGTAAATTTGGATTTGTTTGACAAAGATTCATCATAGTTTCACAGAATTGCAGTTGCCGGTCGGGGTCGTTTTTGTTGAGTTCTTGCACAAGCTGAAATTTGTAGGGATGATAGTTTCCTCAGGATACGTAGAACTGTGTTCTGACTAACTTCATTTTCTGAGGCAACTAGTGTAGAGGTACTCTTTCATACTTAACACGATGTCAATCTTTTTATCTTGGGTAATTTTTGGACATCCTGATTTTGGTAGATCTTTAACATCACCAGTTTCTCCAAATTTTGACTCAATCTTGCTAACTATGGATTGAGTGATAGGGTTATCTGGATATTTTGCATTAAATAAATTGCATACCTCCTGCTGAGTTCTGGTCTTATTTCCACACCCGATGAAAATCAAAATTTCAATTATTTGTGTCACAGTTAAATGTGCCACATAAAATAGGAATTTTTATAAATACTAACACGTTACATTAACTTTTCGCACAATTTAATGACAAATCTTCTGATTAACTGACAGTAAAAACCATGGATACGTCAAAAAACTTAATCTGATAATTTTTTTGCTTAGTAACGTACTTTTTTTGCTATGTTTTATTTGTCTTCAGTTTTTTCAGAAAAATTCGTTTATTTATTGTGAAAAATATATTTTTCATTTTGTAACATTCAATTGTCATTTACTCAAAAAATTTTCTATGTTTTTTTGGCAACATTTTTATACCGTTAAATCGACAATGAAAGGATCTCTCAAATTAAATTAAAAAAATGGGGGGTTGCCATTTGAAAAATAAGTTGATGACGTCATTACTCAAAAACAAATGACATCTGAAAATAGACTGCATTTTTGCGTATCTATATGTATGTTCAAGTTTCCCTCTCTTACTTTTCAAGTCCGTTTCCCTCTCTTACCGTCATCGTTCCTATTTCCGTCATATATTCCTACTTTAAAAACATCGCTTTTAAATAGGTCAAAAGACACAGAACCACGACGAGAACAAAAGAGCGAATTTTCTCAAAAGAAAAAAGGGCAGAAAGAAGTTCCATTGATAGGGCCAGAACCCACATGTGGTTCGGCCTTCCGGACAGCCAGGAGGACTAAGCACAACAAAGATTTCCAGGCCTTCCAAATTAAGGTTCTCTTAGGCTCTTAATTATTCCTAAATGATATTGAAGATCTACACCCTTCCTGAGTATGCAGCTCTCAAGCTGCCTACGGAGAAAATGACTAAGACATTCTCTTTGGTAAATTAGTTTTTTTTGTAGGACTTTCAAAATTCATCTCCACATAAAACCAATTGAATATCAAACTTGACATCCTCAGGGACCTCCATTTATGCCAAAAAAAGCGTTAATTTTTTGACAATGTCTGTTACTCTGATGTTAAGTGATGTTATCTCTAAAAAAAATCAGTTGATATCATAAGTGGTAGGAATACGTTTATAAAAATATATGTAAAATATGAAACAAAAAAACATGACATTGACCTGTATCGGCGTTTTTTCCAAAAATCAGTCATAATATTTTAGATTTACGAATTGTATTCCAGTCTTTTGCATCTCACTGTATTTTCCTTTCGTAGAGTAGATAGCACCAATAAGTGCGTTTTTTGTAGAGCGTCGATAGGGTGCGACCTTTTTTTAGTTCTTATTACACCGAACTGTCCATTTTCAATACACCTAAGTAGTTCCTTTTCCATCCCTGTTCGATCATTACCTACATTTTCGATCACCACCTTTGACATATTGTCATACCATAAGAGTACAGTTGAGAGAGCGAGTTTTAATGACATTGAAACGGTAAGTGATCTACCCTTTCATCTTTTTTCTGCCACACACCAACCTACCGCTAATGCATTAGGGACTGTTCACAAGTTCTCAGTATTATTAGCTATGGTTAGATGATTTGGAGCACTTACAAAGCAAAACTTTATAGAAGTTTCATTAAAATTAGATGATTTCGTTATCTAAGATAATGTATTGAAATTATAAATGTCAGAGTCAAAATCTACTGTATCCACTGTCCTGAAAGAAGCGAATACTAAAGTGTGGTTTAAATTCAGATATTCATAAAAAAACTGAGTAATGAAAAAGAAAACTCGAAATAAAATATTTTTGAAATTTATTAAAGGCTAATTACATGTGATAATATGTTTTGACTATTTTGTCAATTTTGTCAAAAATAGTTAAATTCAATAAAACGAGAATGATTTCGCGGTCATCAGTGTGACATATCTAATGACGAACAACGAAGAACGAGCATGTCAGCTTGTATCTTGACCAAGAAAGTTACAGTAATGTAATGTTAATACATGTTATAATTAAATAAAAAAAGAAACAAGACAAGAAATTTTTTTATGACGACTATGATGCTGATATCAAGGCAAACAATTGACTGACTTTTACTGACTAGTTTCATACATATAAGTAAAAACAATATTAAATGAATAATTTACAAGTTTCTGCCAATGTCACGTGACACCGTTGTTTAGTTGTTTTATTTGATAAGAAGAATCACAAGCAGACTACAGACTACACTACAGACAAAATAACATTCGAATTAGCGCATTCAGTGATTGATTTTTAACTGTTCATATCTCTGAAACTATTTGATTTTCACGCACAGAGTCTAATTTCATTTTCATCTAGAATTTCATGTAGAATTCAAATTTGCATGAATAAATAAGGTGCTGCAATAAAAAACATGTTTCTGTCAATATCAAGCGACACCGTCATTCGATTGTTTATTTTTTAACCGCCATTTTATTTTGCATAACAAATTCAGGTCGTTGCAAATTTAGCCGAAATCGTATCTCTTATAATAACAAAGTTAGCAATAGTGCCAATTTAAGTTTGAACACAGTGTACTGTTTGACACCCAGTAACTGATTTTTTTAACCTACAAATGGATCAACATTTGTAAAGTGGCCCCCTATTTTTTCGTGATATTTTAGAATCTCAAACTATAAAAAAAAACAAATTATATGCCTATATCAAAAACATTCTCAAATGATTTTTCTACATTTACTGTTTTATTTTATTTGCAATAAACAATTTCAGCACTTTTTCTGGAAAATCTGAAAAACTCGTGATTTATTAAAGTAACTGTTATTATTCTTTGAAATAAAAATAAATGAGTTGAACACAAAACAATTAGTGTTTTGATTCGAAACAAAAAATCACTGCTGCATGTGCTGAATTAGGTAGAATTATTCAGAAAAGTAACTTCTAATGAACTAAGAAAACGTTACGAGTTGTACTTAAATAACATTTACTAAATAACTAACTTTTAATTTTACTTGTTGATTTTATTTACTTATTTGTAAAGATTTCAGTTTGGACATTTGTATATATATTGTTTATTGTTTAGGTATCTAAAGATATCTGTTTATTATAAATTATACAATATTTCAGCTATTAAAACTTAGGTTTAATATACAGGTATTTTTTGTTGTCAATGAAAACACGTTTCCTTATGTAGGGGAGAGTCTGGAACAGTGGCCACGTTTTTAAAAAGTTGTAATAAATGCCAGAATTAACCTTTTTTCTCCACCCTCATGGCACTAGGTGACAAATTCTACATTCTTCTCTACAGATTTTCACTCTAGGACTGAAAAAAAATTATATTTTAACTAAAATTTTGGAGGTTAACTAAAAATTTAAAATAAAGTGGCCACTGTATCTACACTTATGGTACACTGGCCATTAGGATATGGTACAGAGACCATTATCATTTAAAAAATAGAAAACAATGCAAACTAGTGATATTTGTTAGAATAAAGATATATTATGTTAAAAATATGTCACAAAAATAATAATAGTAATAATGCAGATTAAATTTATTTAAAAAACAACTGAAATGTACACAGCGAAGTAATGTAAACTGCTAATCGTTAACAAATACTATACATGGACAAACTAGGGTAGAAAACAATAGTATAATTTAATTTACCTGCTAAAGCCATTCTAAATAGTCCTCTTTCTAACGGTGGTACAGCAGTCATCCCTTATTAATGTGATAAAGTAGTGGTCACTGTACCTACTTTTAAGCTGACCACTGTACCATCACCTACATGTTTTTTGAAACAATGGTTAATTACAAAAGCTATTCAATATAATCAAAATATTGCTATATAAATAAACGCTTACATATGTATATTAGGTATAAATCGTCACTATTAGTTCACTTCGATATGTAGGTATTTATTCGCTACGCATCCGCTTCATCGTTGTATTTTACTGCGTGTTTTTTTTTTTTTTAGTGAAGAAACTTTAAAGCGAAGGATACTACCCATTAATATTCTAAGGATATTACTTGGACCCCTCTGCAGTGAGTGGCAGCCACTACTTTTTATAAATAAAAATATAGCACGAAAGTCACCACTGTTTCTGCATGGTCAGTGTTGCAGACCTCTCCCCTATATGTTGAATGAGTAATAGCTTCCGAAATATGCTATTTTAAATGTTGCAATATTTACTATATTAATTCACTGAAAAATCGGCCATGAATTTTGAAATAATGGAAATATGAAAAAAGTACAAGAAATAAATACAAAAATCAAAAACAATTATACGAAGGCATTACACTAAAAAAATTGAGGCGTCGCTATGCTTGTATAACATCACTAACCTATATTTATTTATTTCCGTCTTATTTTTATTAAAAATAAGTAAATCGATATACTCAGATAGAAATTATATCAGTGGCGGTTGGTGATATTTCAGTTAGCCATATCTTGAAAACCACTATGGGACCCACTTCACTTTTTAGGTGATGACTATACACCTCTTACAGAAAGAATTTATGGTGAAAAGTGAAAGAAAGAGAAAAATAAAAAAAAAATATTTCCTCAGAATCTAGAAACAAATATAAGGAGATTTTTCGATTTTACAAAATATTTTTTTCAAAAAATTAGTCCCTATAGTAATAAATTTTTCTCAAAAAGTTATTATATATTTGAATTTTGGGAAACAAAATGTTCCTATAAAATTAAAATTAATTTTGAAACAAAAAAAGTAAAAATTAAAATTAAAATGGCCATATATTTTTGAAAAAAAAAAATTTGTAATAAATCGAAAAACATCTCCTTATATTTGTTTCTAGATTATGAAAAAAAATATACTGCAAATATTCCACAGAGCGTTACTGAGATCCCAGGGTAATCTGCAGTTTTTTTGAAAATTTTTTTTCGCAAACTTTACTGACGGTTTTTTCACTATAAATCCTTTCTGTAAGAGGTGTATAGTCATCCCTTAAAAAGTGAAGTGGGTCCCATGCGTCGTTTTCAAGATATGACTAACTGAAATATCACTAACCGCCACTGAATTATGTTCATTTAGTTAATAGTTTACGAGAAGAAATAGATCATCAACTCAATAAGAAATCGACCAAAACAATAAAAAAGTTTTGGTCGTTTTAAATCTTGAATATATTCAAGATACAAAAAAAATGTTACCTTTCACAAAACTTAATTTCTCTTAGCCGTTTCTGAGAAAAATTCACTTCCTATTAAAAATCGATCACCCTTTAAAGACTTATTTCTTATTTTATATATGGTCTGTGGGTAGTCGCGACAGTTAATTCATTGAAGTTTCGTAAAAGCGGAGGATGCATCTAGCAAATCTTTTGGACCTATAGTAAGTGGCTAAACGGCATTGTACAAAAATAATTATGAATCTGCCTATTGTTCCCTGCCGTATCTCTATTTTTAATCTGCAACATGGACGTCAATATCGATGCTGACAATGTCCTGGGTATTATCCGGTCGAATGTATTCCCATCGCACAAATAAATCCCCGCGGGAATCCCGAAATGAGCAATAAAAACACTAAAACGAAATTCGTTTCATGACGGCAAAACTAATTAAAAACTTGAATATATGTACATGTATATACGAAGTGTATCGTTACGCGTAGGTTTTAATAACCCCGTAAATAACTCACTTTAACTCTAGGAGACTAGTTAATTTTTAACACCAAAACAAGTTTGCAAAAAAAATATAATTTAAACTGCTAATTGAAATGTATGCCGTTTGTGTAAGACAAGTCAAAACAAAATTAGGGCACTCTTAAATTGAAAAAAAAAATGTATGTATTAACTTGTCAGGATGATAAAGTTCTGTAAGTAAATTTTATAAAGTTGAAATACAGAAGTGCACAAAATTAAATTTTAAGTATCTAAATTACGGCGACAAAAATAAAATCACAGTCTACGAGCGTTTTCATAAAGCGCGATAGCGATATCATACGAGGTGTGTAAATTAAATAATGGGACAGATTTTTCAAATTTTTTTTATTCGAAAAGAATTACAATTCAGTATTGTCTCCCTCAAAATAAATTTCTTGGGAAGCCCCACAGCGCCGGAGAAGGTTCTTCCATTTGTCATAGCAGTGTTTGAATGTTTTCAACACTGCTATAGTCCCAAAATGACGTCCCTTGTTGTGATTTTTCAATCTCAGGAAGAGAAAATAGTCACAAGGACTCAAGTCAGGTGAATAGGGCTGAGGAGCCTCAGGAATGTTTTTACTGTCTAAAAAGTCATTTATTGCAATGGCTGGTGACAAGGCGCATTATCATGATGCAACATCCAGTTGTTCTTGATGTTTGGTGTCACACGCATGACCTTTTTTCGAAGTTTTTCAAGAACCTCTCTGTAAAAGTGTTGACCTGGAGGCACAAACTCTTTGTGTACAATTCCCAGGTTATCAAAAAAGTAAATCAGCATGCATTTGATCTTCGACTTGCTCATTCTTGCTTTTTGGGTCTTGGTGAGCTTGAGGTGTGCTATTCCATACTTTGTCGCTTGGTTTCCAGGTCGTATTCAAACACCCAAGTTTCATCACCAGTAATGACACATTCACATCATAAGCGTGTTGAAGTTTTGCAAAAGTATTCGTTGTGCTGTGTCCAAGTCTGAGGAAAAACCTGAACGCACACCGTTACTGAACTTGTACTGAAGGTGCATTACATGTTAACCAACTGCCCTTCCAAGTTCCGTCTCTGCAGTATTGCTAGATCGAGTGCTACGTTGTCAGTCTCATTACTTAATTTATACACCTCGTATATCCAAAATACATTTTCTCTGAATATAAAATGTTGTGTACCTACAATTTTGTGATTTTACTCTAGTTCACCAAATAAACATTTAAACATTCACAGTTTAACGGAACACCCTGTTAATATTACATCAATAATGGTTAACAATACGAATAAATATTATAGTAACAACAAGTCATCATTTTCTTTATAATAATATTACTATAAAATCACATTAACAGATGTCAGTTTGAAATATGTATCTGGTACAGGTTGATTGTGTTTAAGGAACACTGTCAGTATCATAAAATGCTTCATTTAAGCTTTTCTTATTACTTTTAACCCACGTCTTATTGCCGTAAGAAATTTTTGCGGATTTAATTATATTCAAAACATAATGCTGGTGCTTTGAAATGAAAAACATATTAAAAACTCAGCCAATTTCACTTATAATTAGAAGCACTTCGCATAAGAACTGTGCGAGGGTCATTTGATGAGCGTATCTTAATATAATTACACAGGCCGACAAAATTAGGCCGATCCTCTAACTCAGAAACCATAATAAATTTTTCCGAAGGTTTTTGATGCATTGAATCCTAATCTCTCAATTGGCTCTGGTTTCGAAATATCCTAACCTAAAAGTGCAAAAAAAAACGATTTTTTTTTTCTCAAAAAACTATGAACAACATCTTAAAGTACATGCCTTGCCCTTTTAAATGACGTGAGTTTACTCGAATACCTTTTTTTTTCGCTGCGATATCGCATTTTGAAATTTTTAAGTTTGTGAATTTCTCTATAATATTATAGAGGCCGACAAGACTTTAACCCAGAAACCAGAATATATTCTTCCAGAGGTTTTTGATGCGCTGAATCCGAATCCGAGGTCCAAATCTCTCAATTGGCTCTAGTTTTCAAGATATCCTAACCTAAAATTGCAAAAATAATGATTTTGGCCTATATTTGAGATTATGTAGCATCGCAATTTTTTTTTTCTCAAAAAACTATGAACAACATCTTAAAGTACATGCCTTGCCCTTTTAAATGACGTGAGTTTACTCGAATACCTTTTTTTTCGCTGCGATATCGCATTTTGAAATTTTTAAGTTTGTGAATTTCTCTATAATATTATAGAGGCCGACAAGACTTTAACCCAGAAACCCGAATATATTCTTCCAGAGGTTTTTGATGCGCTGAATCCGAATCCGAGGTCCAAATCTCTCAATTGGCTCTAGTTTTCAAGATATCCTAACCTAAAATTGCAAAAATAATGATTTTGGCCTATATTTGAGATTATGTAGCATCGCAATTTTTTTTTTTCTCAAAAAACTATGAACAACATCTTAAAGTACATGCCTTTCCCTTTTAAATGACGTGAGTTTACTCGAATACCTTTTTTTTCGCTGCGATATCGCATTTTGAAATTTTTAAGTTTGTGAATTTCTCTATAATATTATAGAGGCCGACAAGACTTTAACCCAGAAACCAGAATATATTCTTCCAGAGGTTTTTGATGCGCTGAATCCGAATCCGAGGTCCAAATCTCTCAATTGGCTCTAGTTTTCAAGATATCCTAACCTAAAATTGCAAAAATAATGATTTTGGCCTATATTTGAGATTATGTAGCATCGCAATTTTGTTTCTCAAAAAACTATGAAGAGCATCTTAAAGTACAAGCCTTGCTCTTTTAAATGTCGTCGAGTTTGTTCAAATATCTTCTTTTTTTTCCTTGAGATATCGCATTTTGAATTTTTTATAAGGACCACGTGGACATCAAACGATTGTTTTTTTGATTAGGAAACACTGAAAATATTTGAAATTCAATAACAGGTCAATGTTTTCATATAGAAAAAGACCTGCTCGTTCAGAATCCAAGGTCAGATTTACAAAATTTTACTCGAACAATTTTGAAAATCTGACCTTCAATTGCGATGCTACATAACCTCAAATATAGATCAAAATCGCTTTTTTTGCACTTTTAGATTAGGATATCTCGAAAACCAGAGCAAATTGAGAGATTTGGCCCTAGGATTCGGATTCAGCGCATCAAAAACCTTTGGAAAAATATGTTCTGGTTACTTGGTTAAAATCTTGTCGGCCTGTGTTATTAATATATGTTAATATTTTCAAGCTGATGTCACAAAGCGTTCTTGAGTTATCGTGTACAAAAGAAAATGCTTAACAAACAGACAACCTGGCGAACAATCAGAGAAAATTTATTTTCGCTTAAACTGAAAATCTCAACGTTTCATAAAACGTTGTCTTCTTCAGTCAAGACTTCGTTTTTTTACATATTTTTTATTGATCCCATATTTCCACTGCGTGGATGTAGAAGTAAAATGAGAGCGATTTTCAAATACGTAAACACCAATAAAGCGGGAGCAAAGCGGGGGCATAAATTTAAGAAATAATTAAGTTGGCAGAATGAAAAAGCCCTTTTATATAAAGTATAAAGGAGGAAGTGGCTTGATAGCGTCTAAATGACAAGATAATGTTGGCCAACAGCGTCACGAGCGCGTCGTCATGCCGTTGCGGTTAACCGAGAGATTTTTTGGTGCAACAAAAGCGGCAACTTAAAAACGTTTTCCACCCCTTTATTGCTTATATAGGGGTTGATAGAGACAACGGTTTTATTATTTGTCGTTTGTTGGCGAGAAATAATGTCGTTTTTTATTAACTTTTCTGATAGCGCATTAAGAAATGGAACGGACACAAAACACATTCAATAACGATAATTGTGTGAAAGGCCGCTCCTGTAGAAATTGCTGGGGGAGTTTTTATTACAGATACAGCAATATCCGCCACTTTTATACATTATAGTTTATATGCAGGAGTAAATAACAAAATATAGGTCAATATGAAAGTTTATCTAGGAGATTAGTTACAAGAAAAGAACAACACTATTGTTTTATTGCTTTCTATCAATTTTTACTATTTTGGTAATTGGTATCAACCATGGTATTGATATTGGACTTATAAAGAAGCTTATTCCGACTAAGATCCGGGAAAATATGCTGTCACGCTGAGCCGGCACTATACAACAATCTATGATAATTAAAGTATAAACCGTATTTTTTAAGCGCATATTTCTTGCCCATATATACCCACGCCACTGTCCGTGCGTATAATGTTATCACAAACGAAGTCTTCGCGGGAACCTCGGACTTCGTAATACACTTTCTCCGTAAAACGGCGAACTATTCCGATGATGTTCTACCTGCCGGCGCGACGGTGTAAACGGGTCGACCGCTGCATTGAACACAATTTTTTGTCGAGAGTTAGTCACTCGTGAATCCGTATACTGTATTTACATATTACCTGATTTTGTGTGGATTTCCGCAATAATGGCACAGTCGTTACCATTTGTGAATAGACTTTAAAAAGCGGCTAAAAGTATAGAAATAGTAGTAAAACGTGTATTGTCTTCTGTAGATGTAAAAAATAAATATGTACTGATGTTAGTGACAACAAAGAACAGTTAATAATGCAAACAACTGTGCGAAATTCGTTAAAATAATGTGCGAATTGTGTCGTCCTCTGTCCATGTGAACTATTTTGAATTTGCAGCTTTAACTTCGGTAGATGTGGAACGATCATTTTCACACTATAACCATATATGCAGGCCAAATCGCTCATGTTTAACGAGAATAAATGCAGAAAGACTACTGGTTGTGCCAACGTACGCTCAAGCAATAAGGACAGTCGGTGTTTCTGAATGACTCAAGGAATATGTATGTACATACATTATTAACACATTTTTACTCCTGTCTTTTTAATCTCTCATATGTCATCTTCTGCCAATAACATGACGGATTACGTGTGCGCACACGTTCGCAACCCTAGTGATAATACTCGAAACTACATGTGAATATTACAAAAGTGAGTATACAAAAGCTCCGTTGGCTGGAAGATTATTGTGCAATCCATCCTATTCTCCAAACCTTGTTCTACCAGATTTTTATTTTTTTCCGGTTTCTATCCAACAGAGTGCTTTCTCGAAGATGTTTAGCAAAACTGGTTTGATGACTTTTTATTTTTCACTCACCTCGGAACCCTAATTCTGATTTTAGAACTATAAACTTTGTATGTCTATATGTTTTCTTTGCGCTGAAAATTATGACCTTAATGTTTAAATTGACTAGTTGGCCGAGAAAATAAATGCCGTTCGACTATTTGATGTGTTGCAGTGTTTTCTAACTTCAATTTAAGTTTTGCCTATGTATCTGAGTTTTTAAACAGAATTACTACGTACACCAATGAAGAAAAAACATGTTATTTTATTATTTTGTTAGTGAGAGAAACAGTGACCAAGCCAGTAATATGTTTTTTTTTTCAGATATTCGGAAAAACGACAACCCGATAAGGCTATTTTCAAGTTAGAAACGAGTTTAAAAAATATGGATCATGTATGTTATGCAATAAAAAAAATGCAAATATTAAATTCACTATTGGTTTACAATTTTGAAAACCGTCTTCGTCAGTCACCACCAACTACTCCGCCCCCGACTACCCATATCAACATCAGGTAGTCGCCCCTCTAGGTATCTGTTAAAAAACATGACGGGCACTGACTCTGTTAACTCTCTAATTAACAAAATAACATGTTCGTTTTTTCTTCATTTGTATTCATATTAATTCTGTTTAAAAACTCAGATGCACTTCAATTCAGGTTAGAATACAATCTGACACGTCAGACAGATTAACATAATTTATTTTCTCAGCCAACTGGTCAAACTGGTCATAAAAAATACAGAAATACAAAGATTATCTTTGAATTTGAAAAAAAAAGTAAGACTATGTTTTTTTTTGGAAATCGTATCCGCAATTGCATTGGTTATACGTTTACTGAATTTAGCGTAAAAAACTCCCATATTCCGTTTTTTTCAGGGTAATTCAGTAACCTGAAAACACAATTTTTGCTACGGCAATGCATTCTTCTCAAAATTCTGCCCAACTTTGCCTATTTAACCGACTGTATAGCTACGTTAATAAAAAAGATACGTATTTATCTATTTTTTTGTTCGTCATATGTCAAGCAATGTCAGTTTGACGTTGCTTTTTGGGACACCCTATATACTTAGCTGTAAGCTAGCTTTAGGTTTAGGCCTAAACCTAGGTTTAGGCCCTTTAGCGTATTTGATGTTTGTTTCTTTAAATTGACAGGTGATAAGTCTGAAATAACCGTCTCAACATTTTTTAGGTAACAAACTCCTATTTAATTTTTAGTACAGCGTAATGTACAAGGTGCTTCATTCTTCGCAACTAAAATACATTCGCAAACGGTACACCAAGTGCTCAATTTATTATGTTGCATTCTGCCAACTTCAAATCGAGATAAAGTATTTAGTTCAAATCGAACACTTGACTTATAAAATGATTTTATAAGTCCAAGTTATCACACTTTCAGTTCTCTTTTTGTGACAAAGAGATATTAAGTTTATAAAAAGGTATTTTTCATTTTCTGCGGTTTTGGGGATTTTTTTTATCAACCTTACATTTTACATTGTAAGTTTCTTATGAAACAACAATTCTATAGACCAAATAAACATTAAAAACTTGCCCTGTGCATCAGAAAAAATACATTTTACAAAAAATAAAACAACTCTATAGAGAAATGTTCGAGCAACGCCTGATAATGAATGAATATAATTACAATTCATTAAACATTTGACATACAAACAGCAAAAAAAAAACTACACTAAACGCATTTGTGATACCAAATCATAGGCTTTAAAAAGAGCTGAACGTGCAAAAAACTTTGCTGATAATTGAAAATTATATATTCAAATTGCCTCTCTTTTATTCATGAGCTATTTTCTGGTATCAAGATTGGGTTTCTATGGCATGTTTTGAAAATGTAAAGTCATTGTTAATTTCAGATAGGAAAATATGACCGATTATTTCGTGTAGGTATACACTTGATTAAAAAATATGGCCATTTCTGCACTGCAATTTAAATTTGTGTGGCCTAACTGCATATAAAGTTTGTAATACAATACAAAACTAAAAAAAAAAAAAAATACAAACTAGATTTTATTCAGGCAATTAAAATAGCTGTAATAGGATGGTTTTTGACGACCTAATTTATTTTTATGTTTGCCCAGAATTCAATTAAAATATAATTAACTGAAAAACAAAGTTCCTCAAGTACTGACTAAATAAAAAATATTCAGGATTTATGATGCACTTCGCTAATGAATGCCAGTAGATTAATATGCATCCTTAGCCTTTATAATTGTATCCATCCTTAGCCTGCTCGTAGTCTTTACAATAATTGTATATTCCTAATTACATTAGAGACCAAATTTATTGGAACTAATGGATAATCCACTACCCTGAAAAATTTTGAAAATTTTGTACCCCTGGGCGATGAATAGTTGTTTCCGAAGTAATTTTTCCTGCTGAAAGCAAGTTATTCTAACCTAAAAGTGCAAATAAACACTGTTCAGTAGTCATATTTGAGGTTATGTAGCACCGCGAATTTTTTTTCTCAAAAACCCATGTATGAGATCTTATAGTACAAGTCTTCCTCTTTCAAATGCCGTCGAGTTTACTCAAATATCTTTTTTTTCGCCAAGATATCGCATTTTTAAATTTTCATGTTTTGTTTTCAGCGGGAAAAATATTGCCCAGGGGCAGTCTTGCAGGGTAGTGACAATTTATGGTAACACTATTGCTAAAAAAAGAGCGCAAAAATGTTGGATAGCTGTAATTGAAAACGGTTTTTGCTCAAATTTCAGGTTTGATCAACTTGTGAAAAGTTGAGAATTTACAATATAAGAGAATGCGTTGAACTTTCAACCTACTCAGAATACATAAATATCGGCTATCCAATTTTTTTTTTTGGCCACAGAATATCTCGGTACCTGGGTTATAGAAAAATTCTAAATTAAATTAATACAAAAAATCATATAGTAGTCAATGAATCTATATTTCAAATGTGATAATTAAGTGAATAATTTCATTTCAATCTTCTAATAGTCAAACGGCTTGAGATATTTTTTTTTATTTTTGGGGCAACTTCGGAGGTATATTTCTTCTTGGGAGATACAACATAGGGAGTACAGAGGCAAGTTGCATTAGGACTCGCCCCTGCTGTGTCTGTCTATTTCTGGATCACCCTGTACAATGTTTCCTTTTCCAGAAAAAAACATAATACCTACGTTTTACACCCACCTATTATAAGACTTAAGACCCTAATCTCATTCAAGGTGTACTTTTTAGTAGTGTTATAAACTTAACCTTTTATGTTGGAATCAAGAGCATTCCTATTTATAGAAATGGAACAAGAAGAGGGTCTGGTTTAATTACGAAATTATTTTGGTCCGTCCCAGCTAAAGTCAATTTTCTACGGAGCCTGCTCAGTGGCAAAAAATAACTTGTAAACGCCTCTGAACATTCTTAACTATGCCTTTCATGATAATACTATAGCCCAGAATCATATCGTGTGGCCCAATGTTATTTTTTGGTAAGGTTTCTGAAACAAAGCCTTCATATTACGGATACAACTATTATCTTCTATTGGCAATTTGTAGGATAAATAATATAATAAATAATTTGATAAATAATGTAATAAAGGATAATTGGTGATATTTCAGTTAGCCATATCTTGAAAACGACGCATGGGACCCACTTCACTTTTTAGATGATGACTATACACCTCTTACAGAAAGGATTTTTTACTTTATATATACCTGTATATTAATTTTGGTAAACAAAATGTTCCTATAAAATTAAAATTAAAACTTAAAAAAAATATTTTGTAACAAATCGAAAAACCTCTCCTTATATTTGTTTCTAGATTATGAAAAAAATATATACTGCAAATATTCCACAGAGCGTTACTGAGATCCCAAGGTGTTCTGCAGTTTTTTTTGCAAACTTTGCTGACGGTTTTTTTACTATAAATCCTTTCTGTAAGAGGTGTATAGTCATCACCTAAAAAGTGAAGTGGGTCCCATGCCTCGTTTTCAAGATACGGCCTACTGAAATATCACCAACCACCACTGAATTCCAGTACTCCGTACAACGCATTCTATAGAGGGTTCTGTTCCATCCATTAAACTCACGTATTACACGTCTCATATTTCGAAGTAACACATCTAAATGCTTTTCACTCTAGTTTCTCACAATTTCTTTGTGTAATATTTAAGTTTTAACAACCAACATGCCACTCTATATGCGACAATTTTATTGACAAACGCATGGAGCACATGCAATGCAGTAAATAAAAATTAACAATATAGTAGGTTTAGTTGTGCTGTATTTTTTCAACAAGCATACTGGGAACCAAAGACGCACTGATCACAGGAAAAGATCAACGGGTACCATGATATCTTTAGAACAAACATAATCACTACAGTTTGATAGAATTAATGAAATGTAAACAATTGAAAACAATTTTGCGCAACCTAAACCAACATCCAGTGTCCGTTAAAAAAGGAAGTTACCACACGAAAATCAACTACTATGTTCTTAAAAATATGATTTCAATATTGGGCAGAGAAAAAAGTCACAAGGACTCAAGTCAAGCGAATAAGGAGGCTGTGGATCAACAGGAATGTTTTTGCTGTCTAAAAACTCGTTTACTGAAATGGCTGTGTGACAAGGCGTATTCAACATTCAATGCAACATTCAATTGTTTTTGATGTTTGGTCTCACGCATGACCCTTGAATGCTGTTTTTTAAGAACCTCTCTATAAAAGTGTTGATTTACTGTTTGGCTTGGAGGCACAAACATTTTGTGGATAATTCCTTGGCTATCAAAAAAGCAAATCAGCATGAATTTAATTTTCTACTTGCTCATGCTTGATTTTTTAGAACTTGGAGAACTTGAAGTGTGCCATTCCATGCTTTGGCGCTTGGTTTCCGGGTCGTACTCAACCACCCAAGTCTCATCACCAGTAATGACACGAACCATTTTTGCGCAGATTTTTCTCATCCCCAATGTTTTAATCAAAACCTGATTAACAGTGGCGTGATTCAAATTTAACTCTTCTCCGATCATTCTTGTCGTCAACCGACGATCTGAACGCACAAAATCTCGTAGTCTATCGACATTTTCATCGGTTTTTGAAGATTAAAGCCTTTCGCTGCGTGGTTCATCTTCAATCGTCTCTCTTCCTTCTGAGAATGCCTTAAACCACCGAAAAACCTGGACCTGGAAAAAAAAACCCCTTCCGGGGGGGGGTGGTGGGGTTAAAGAAAATCTCCGGTGGGCTGTTGCCAACCCTGAAGCAAAACCTGATGAAGCACACCGTTGCTCAAAATTAATGTCACTCATTTTTAAAACGCACTATAAAAAAAACAGTTTACGAAAAACAGTCACAAAGAACAAACAAATGACTCTAACAAGTTTAAACTTGTACTGAAGGTGCACTACATGTTAACCTACCGTCCTTCCAAATCCCGTCTTCGTAGTGTCGCTAGATCGGGCGCTACGTTGCCAGACTCCTTACTTAATTTACACACCTCTTACATAAGTATTTTAAATATCAAGTTGATGTTATAACGCGTTCTCGAGTTATCGTATACCAAAAAGGTTAAGAGACAGACATGTATATATTTTTTGCTTAAATTCAAAATATCCATATTAAAGAACATTTAAGACATGTTTAACTACTTTAAGCAAGTGTGGTACCATGTTAAGTACCACATCTTTTTAAACCCTTGACGCATGGTGGTTTATTTTGTATAGCACTTATCATAGAAGCACTGGAAGTAATTGGTCGATTCCTAGGTTTTACAGCAGACCAGTATTTAATTTGTCGAATACTTTTTTTAACATTTCTATTATTGGAATGTTTCTATTTTCACAGCGGTATACACTCGAACCCCTCTTAAGTCACCTTCGCTTAATTCACATCCCCTCTTATTTCACCACGTTTTACCCTATTATCTCACGAAACTGTCCCTCTTAAATCGCCGCCTGTAAAAGTTTTAGGACTACGTTTGGAAATTGGATTCTCGAATGAATACAATTTTTATTGAAAAAAAAAATGATTGTGTAATACATTAGATATAGACACCTAACCTTTAAAATAGGTTAGGTGTCTTTTAAAAATATTTAACCTTTAAAACGAAAAAGTTGAGGTTATGATCGCGACTTAAGAGAGACGATGATGCACGGATTTGGTGACTGAAGAGGGGTTCGAGTGTACATAGAGTGCCACATCAAAAAACAAACGTATAAAAACAAAAGATGCATTTTTGTAAACGTTTGTATGATCTCTATTATGACCTGTGAGTTCATAACGTGCAAAAACGTTGCAGCAAACATTTTCTGTGCTTCTAGGTACTACACTTCCACATAATTTATTCCACTTTTAGATAATTTATTTCGGTGTTAAGTCATTAATTTCGGTTTAGTCCGCGAAATCTGCGCTTCAAAAGGAAACGATTATGTAGACTCTAAAAGGAAGCTGAGAATTCCGAGGTATGTGACGATCTCGGCCGTAATTCAATTCTTTACAAGTCAGTAATCGCCGTCTGTGACGTAAATTCCGTTGCAATGGATTCGGTTTAACATTGACGCGCGTGATTAATACCGGAATTCGGCGACGGTACGTTCGCCGAAAATTGCCGTTGCCAACTTGTCGTTTAGGTTTCCCCCAGACGTCTTTCAGTGTAACGATCTGATTTAAAAGGTATTTTGCGGTATCCCCGAGAGCGAAATTATTTCGCGGGGGAGAACAGTCTTTTGTGCTCCGCTAAAGGGAAGTTTGCGCACCTCTTCGTTTGCGCCTGCACCTGCGCATTTGAATCCTCATGGATTCAAATGCCCAGGCGAAAATATTTAAATATTAATTATATCGGAACTGGAAATACCGTGTATTTCCTTCACTTGACAATTTTATTGGAGTCGCTTTTGAGGAGCTTCTCAACGACAGGGGCCTGAAAGTAAAAACATATTTAATGAAGCCCCTGATGTGTATTTTATGATATAAAGATTCATTCCAATATAACATGCCTTCGCTATGTTATTGCTTAGCTCACTCTACTATATAACTGCGTGCTGGTGGCTTATACGAAATAAATACTCTATCATAACAATAAAACCACTTTCCAAAGCGTTTCCCTCTATTAACAAAATGAATTTATAAAGGAAATATATATAGAATTATACAGAGCATATATTTGTAAGACGCGGCAAAAAAGAAAGTACAAAAATCACCAAAAATACGGCTTTGACGCGATGTGCCTAAAACGCTTGCTATATATTTTAGAAGCCGAATTTGAGGTTTATATTATTAAAAACGTATTTTTCAATATTTTTTAAACAAGAACCAGTCATAAAAAATTTTTTTTTGATTTTTTGAAAATTTGAAGGTCATGTGCCCTTAACTCAATATGAGACTGGCATATTAGAAATAAAGATAAAAACATAAATTAGCACCAAATCATAAAATATATTACGCCAAAATAGGAAGGTTGTAAGAATAATAGTAAGGCTTCCGAAAGGACATAAGACACTGCCATGTCTAATTGCTAGCTAAGTTCATTAGATACATTCAGTACAAATACATAACAAGACTTTGGGTTCAAATTCACGGAAAGAGGAAATAAGAGGCTTTTATCGAAACGAAAGAGCTTTGGAAGTCGAAGCACTGGAGTCTTGTAAAAATGCTGTGACACAATGAAAGTACCTATTATGATTGACCTCTAAGAGGTCGCGGTGGCATGAAGAGCAACTAGTTATCATAATATGACGGTTTATTGAAATCTAATCTGACCTACCAACATACTGGGTTGAAGATTCTACATCTCTAAACGACAAAGCGTTTCTGCGCATATGCTCCTCCCTTAAATACGTTTATTTAACTGTCCGTGTTGTACCGTTCGTCAGTTTAAACCAGGCCTCTCCAATACGAGCACTCAATGCCGGCGCTGCACTTTGCCGCACCGGTGCCTGCCTTCCCCACTCCTCCGCAACACAGCCGCCTTTGCGCGACAGAGACTGCATCATATTATTGCTTTCTGTTTCTATCTCTATCCCACCCACAAACATTCGCGCGCGCGATCCGCGCAACACTTGATTCTAATTCTAATGGGAAAAGTCAACGTCAAGTCAAAAACGTCATTAACAGAGTGGACCTTCGTAGACATCGTAATGCCAGGGCAATCTAGCCAGACATTTAATTCCCAATTGGAGGATTCATATATTTTTACTAACGTCGACGGAAAAGCCCAATGTTTAGTTTATCATACAATCGTAAACATCAAGTCCTAGACCGTGCGGCGACATTACGAGAACAAACATTCTTCGTCGCATGACGCAATTGTTGGTGACGAAAGGACGGAACTGATAGCCAGATTAAAATCAGAACTACCAAGCATTCCAGAGGTACGCGTCATTATTTGATTAATGACGTCGCGTAATAACATTTTCAGGGTAACTTCTAGTTACAAATAGCTACTCTTTCAAGAAATTTCAGCCTGATAATTTCTTAACTTTTCGAATAAATAAATAATTAAAAATTAGCACTTTTTCAGCTTTATTAGCCAATTGTTAGTTATCAATTGCACTCAGACTTCCGGTTGGGCTTAAAATTTTCTAAATTTAAGGAAACATTTTCTTCATTGCACCTTATATACCGAAAATGCACAGGAACGGAGTTATATGCGAAAAACTGAAAATTGTCGCATAAATTGTTTATTTAAAGAATGTTCCATACGGATGTTGCTCTACGGACCCCGCTCATTGTATTCTACGGGAAAAAATACATGGATATCCGTAAAAACCTGCCCGCATGACGCAAGAATACTTTTTGATGATTGTAGTCGCAGCCCGGCACGAGTGCTTGGCCGGCGCTCGGCCGGAGCGGCAATAGCACCGGAGTTGGAGAGGCCTGCATTAGAGCATGTGCGTATAAACTAGCTTTCGGTTCAAAAACGAATTGAAGAAGAGTCCAACGAATATTGGGACTGATACTAGCGTAGATACATCAGCGGCCGGAAAGTGAATATAAAAAAACAAAGGCAGGACGGTCTGCAACCCACGAACAAACCCCAAATGAAATTGGAGATGCAAGTCGCCAATTACATACAAGAGGCGAAACCTATGTATTCGGTTGATTCATTAGTACTTAGCCATTCCCTCTCAGAGCGGAACTGTATTGTGCAACATAGAGTCGGATGGCGCTTACATTCTAAATTAAATTCCTCTTATTTATAAGCTAAATAATCGTATCATATCAGCAAGGCTTAATACTTTCGAATCAACCGGATACCTAAATACCTAGCAAGTCTTTATGGAAGTTATTTATAGAACTCCCGCATTGACCATAGTAAAAAAGTATTTTTACCAAATAGTACGGTTAAGTCAAGGATAAAATACCTGTATAAATTAAGATAAAACGTAACAATGGCAACACTTACCCGACAAACGTCAGTGTTGAGAAAAGGTTCCCATGGCAGGTTGGCGGTGTTTAAAACAGATTATTATGTGCTTTTCTAAATGTTCTGGAGTGAAACGGCGACGTTTATCACTTAATATTAACTTGTGTATGGAAAAGGAAAACGCACGCAAGCATCGGTAGCGTCGTCTATAAGTAAATACACGAAATTATCCGCAATGTCTTCGCGTATTGATGTCACTACATTGTTGTAAACCCGATCGACATATGCAAGTCTTAACGTACATACTTTCATGAGGAATTTTTCGGTCCATATATTTTTCTAAAAACGTACGTAACTTGGGGTTCTCTAGTTTGTTTAATGGAATATCGCTTGCAACAAAGGTTTCTGTAAGTTCATAGAAAAATACGGAGTCGTCGGCGCTGGACGAGGCATGGCTTTTCAGATGTCTTGTTACTTACGTTTTATCTGAAGAATATATAATGCGTTCACACACAGTACAAAAATGGTCATTACCTTGAATACGTATGTCCCTAAAACCCTCGGGATCACTGTCAAACCACATTTAAAATACTTTCCGTCTATTTCGTTTCACCTTTGGCATGGTACCTCACTTTATTCACTTCTCCCCTCAACTAATAATTATTAATATCTATAAAGTTATTTAAACCCACGGCGAATACGTAAAAACGAAATGTATCAACGCGATGTAATACCAGCGACTGTCTGTTACAGTGTGCAATAAATAACTAAAATTGCTAGCGCAGTTTTCGTAATGCAAGTCAGTTGTGAGCTGTGAACGCCGACGAGGCAGGAATGAACAGTGTCGGCCCTGTAAAATTCGCGCTTGGCAATACGTAATAATATTTAATAATGTACTATGATGCAACACAGTTTGTGTGAACATATTAACATTTTCATTCATCGTAACAAACTACGGTCCTGTTACACTCCGCGCTCGCACGAACTCTACTGATGAGTTCCATTAGAACGGAACAACTGTCCTGGTTTTGTTGAACGTGAAACCTCTAACCTGATGCTCTAACAGAATTCAGTAGATAATTGTTTACTTTCAACCAGAGGTAAAATTAGCATTATCGCAACTACCATAATGGTACACTACAATTTATACAGTCGATGCAACTGTTTCCCCAGTGGAATAATTATAATCTAACGCTGTGTATACCCTATCATTAGCGCTAGGTGTGAGGAATGGTGTGGCCGAACGAACTAGGCATTACATTTTCCGAATACATGCGTTTGGCCTTTACCGTCCTGCAATTTTGCGGGGATGCCGGTAATTCGGCTTTGTCATTGTCGGAAAAATCCGGTAAATGACGCATGCATTTGGCGCTCGCATTTGGGTACACAGTAATCGCAATCAATCTCTGTTAGCCGTGCCATTAGCGGTATTCTAAAATAAGTACAGTCCCAAACAGAATATTTGGAACAACATTCACTGTTTTATTCGCCGTTTATATGTGTAGACAACAAAAAATAGGCTTTAACATTTTTACTCGTATAAAAAAATATATGGTTTCGGTAATTAGCAGTGGCGGTTGCTCCATACGAGTTTAAGGGCTAGATAATGGCTAAGTTACAATACAGGGTCTGACTAAAGTCTGGAATACCTTAATTATTTGTTTTATAGGAAACTTTTAGAAATAAAGTTGTATCACTTTTTTTTGCAAGTTCTGATGGTATTATTTTGTTCCAATTTTCCAATTTTGCTCCAGTCCAAACAATTTCCAGCTGTGGTAGCTGCTATTCCGCGTATGACTATATAAAATGATCATGAGATTTCTATAAAAACGAGAATGAAACGAGAATTTCTATAAAAAAATTTCTTTCCCCTTTTCCATAAAAAGTTTATTCTCAATTTAGTCACTCAAATATAACTAATAATTCAAACTAATAATCAAAAATATTTACCATTATGGCTAAATCACAGTTGTAACCTACCTATAAAAGAGCTCATGATGTTTACAAATACCTCATTCCTTATTGCATCACCTAATAATTAGAGTTCTTGGTCGTTCACGTTATGCTACCGTTCCTTATGCTTGGTGTTTAACGTAACCCAATAAGAAAAAGTTACAGGGTGTTAAATCGGATAAAAAGCCCAGTCACCTCATTTGATTATCTGTGACTTTATCTTTGGTTAAGTTTTTATTAAGCAGACTGTTTCTTGAGACTCGTCTAAAAGTTCCACTCATTGGGATGAGTGAAGCGGGAGACAACATTGGATTTACAAATCCGGGATTCATCTGTAATTTTTTTCATTTAATGCGTACTTTTTGAGTAAAAAATTAATTAACCTCGATGAATTTTATAATAAGGCAAAATTTGAATATTTTTTTATAAGCTTGAATAATTTTTTACAAGAGACATGGAACAATGGAACACAACAAGCACACTGGAAAATATGACGAACCACTGAATTTGAAAAAATACCATCGTATTCTACCCAAAAATTTGAGTAAAAAATGTCTCAATTTATTTTTCAATTTAAGGCGTATTTTTTAAGGCAACAAATTCAAAAACTTATTAAGTGAGAAATACCATTATAAAGGTTTTCGATTTTTTTTACTCTAAAAATACGCATTAAATTGAAAAATTGCAAGATACCTTTTTTTACTCAAAATTTTATGTGGAATACCGTGATTTTTTAAAATTTATGAAATTCATCATATTTTCTGTTATATCGCCCCATGGGGCCCCATAAAAAAAAAACGAATTTTCTAAATCGGACACCAGATTCGTAATCAGCGACCCTAAAAACTATGATAACATGGTTTTCATACATATTTTTTACGTAACAACATATAATGTAAAAATGGTAAATTTTCACCTTTCGAGATTTCTAGCGGTCATACCGTTGCTCATCCCATTCTGGGACAAAAACCATCCGAAAGTAAAGTTGTCAAAATTTTTTTTTTTTTTTAAAGCTTTTTTAAAAAAAATTTAAGAAGTCATTCTTTTCCAAATTTCGATTTTAAAGTTTTAACCCTCTGAAATCTACTTTTTTGTGGCGAAGTTGGCGTGGAGTGTCCCATAGGTATATGTATATATCTAACATTTTGTTGTTCTTTTTTTACTCATTTACTCAATCACGGAATTTGAAAAATACCATCGTATTCTACGCAAAAATTTGAGTAAAAAATGTCTCATGTTATTTTTCAATTTAAGGCGTATTTTTAAAGCAACAAATTCAAAAACTTATTAAGTGAGAAATACCATTATAAAGGTTTTCGATTTTTTTTACTCTAAAAATACGCATTAAATTGAAAAATTGCAAGATACCTTTTTTACTCAAAATTTTATGTGGAATACCGTGATTTTTTAAATGTATGAAATTCATCATATTTTCTGTTATATCGCCCCATGGGGCCCCATTAAAAAAAAAACGAATTTTCTAAATCGGACACCAGATTCGTAATCAGCGACCCTAAAAACTATGATAACATGGTTTTCATACATATTTTTTACGTAACAACATATAATGTAAAAATGGTAAAATTTTCACCTTTCGAGGACTTCTAGCGGTCATACCGTTGCTCATCCCATTCTGGGACAAAAACCATCCGAAAGTAAAGTTGTCAAGCTTTTTTTTAAACAAAAAAATTTGAAGACCTCATTCTTTTCCAAATTTCAATTTTAAAGTTTTAACCCTCCGAAAAGGGCTGAAAACTACCCTTAATGAATTCAAATGTCTACGGAAATCTACGGGAAAAATGCGATGTTTTTACTATTTCTTCAAATTTCTTTTATTCGCGCTCATTTGCCTACAACAGTCGAGAATTTAAGATTGTCTAAAATGCTCTAATTTTGTGACCGTTCGTAACGAGAGCGTAATGTGATTTGAGCTCTAAAATTTTAGGTATCAACTTTTCTTATCACATACTACTTATATAGTAAGCGGCAGCCTAATGCGTACATAGGTGGATATGAAATACATATACATGATACATTTTTATGTCATAGTTAGGCGAATTTACTACTAGCGTCTAGCCAGCACCAGGTCACGGGCGGTCCAACCAATCAAACCGAAAAAGAAAAACGCGTATGCTTCTAGACAATTTTACTGCTGAGAAATAAAATAAAACTGTAAATCCTGTAATCAATTTTCATTAAATAATAAGACAATTTTTGTCTGCATTTCCTTGAAAACTAAATTTTAATATCAAAAAAAGAATCATGCTAAGTTAGTAAGGTGATTGCTTTAAACCTTTCATATCAAAGTTTTGTGACTTTGTTGTTTGCCGCCTTCACCGCGTTACACAGGTATTTCTCATTGGCCAGAATCACCCGTGACCTGGTACCAGCTAGACACTAGTCGTTTGTTGTCGTACTTGTCGTTTGGTTCATTTATATTTTATATTAGTATGCGAATAGTTATTCGAAGATGTGCTGGCGTATGTGTTTTAGCTTACACACATACGTAAAATCATTGGCAAACGACAATATTGAATGATGATACGCACTTTTCTAATCAGGCACTAGACCAGAATAAAATATAAAATGGTATTTCAAATTTTAACTCAAACAGCCCTACCGACAAACCGGATGCCTTTCATACGCCTGCGCTAGCGATTGGATTGCGATTGGTTCTCACCTCATGTTTACATCCTACTGAACAAAGAAGTTAAATTATCAATTGCCCTTCATTCGGCTATGTACGCATTAGGGTGCCGCTTACTGTATACAAAGTTTCAGAGAAATCTATGTAGATTCTACATACATCCATATATACATATACCCATAGGTATATGTAGATATCTAACATCTTGTTGTTATTTTTTTACTCATTTACGTCTGATATCTCAGTAATCCGGATTTTTTATACTCCGTATGTCGTTTTATTTAATTCGGATTAACGAGTCGCTACTGTACCCACGTAGTATAACGAACACTTCAATGTAAAACGTTCCTTTGCGTTTACTACGGCAAGCAGGCCTTTAGTTTTTTAAAAATCCACTCCGACTATCAAACAAAATCCTTAATTTATGGATTAACTATTTAAGAGACCGCCAAAGGGCGAACACGAAACGCGGAGCTCCACCCAACCCTCTCTCGCTTTCATGCCCATGCTTTGAAAAGTAGGTACGTCGGCCGTTCTCGCCGTTCGATACATCAAACTTTATCGCAGCAAAAGTAATTATTCTCTTTATCCGCGGCGTCCTGCGATTTTTCTCGTGCCGAAAGTCCATCGACCGGTTGACATGCAATTTTCCATGCTGCGCCGCTAAAAAGGCAACGAACGGACGCAGAGCTTTGCCGATCGAAATGCGATAAAACAAAGTTGGCAACTAAATTTTGTATGCGTTTGACAGAACATCAATTTGTGAATGCCACATACAGCAGGTGTAGATAACAGGGGAAAATAAATTTAAATTTATTTTGATTTAGTGGGCTTTAATATTGAAAGGGCTTAACATGTGAATTTCGAACTCTGGTGATACTATGGAACAGAACAAAACGGAATAGGATTGTTTTTACGACTAGGGATGTACAGGGTGAGCCACGTAACTTCCTCACCCCTCCTTATTTCATTAACTACTGAGATTTTTCAAAAATTAAAAGTTGTAGCTTATATAATTTTTTCAGTAGATTTCAAATATGTCATTGAAAATTAAATAGAAACTAATTTATACGGGGTGCGCAAAAAAAGTTTGATTTTTTTAAATGGAACACCCTATATATTTTTGTATATTTGAATTGGTCAATTGGGAAAAATGTTTGGCACCTCTAATGACATATCTTATAATTGTGAGAATAATTTTCAAAATAAATAAAAAATAATTTGAACAAAGAAATGTATTTGCTTAACATAATGAGGCACGTTATATCAAATGAAAAATCCGAATTTACAAATTGGCTATACTAAATTAACAAACAAACACAAGCTAATACAATGTAATATGAATTAATTTAAAGTAAATGTTCAATATGGCCCCCATTTTGATGTATACATAGAATATATCTCTTTATTATATTATTTAATACGCTATTTAAAATATTGTTATTATTATTTAAAAATTTCTATTTTATTTCTTCTGAGATCATATTTTGTATCATATCCAACGTCAAATTTAGAAACGAATAAACTTTGTTTTTTAGATGTCCCCATAGAAATGTATCCAGGGAGACAAATCTGGACTTCTTGGAGGCCATGCAATTGTTCCATGCTTCCCAATCCAATCCCTATAGTTCTCGTTCAAAAATTGTCTCACTCCAATAATATTATGGCAGGGAGCACCATCTTGCTGCCAAATTATATCTCTTACTTCATGGAGGAAGACTTAAATTTACAGAAAGGAAGACAGACAACTTAAATATCTGACACCAGTGAGGCTGCCATTAAAAAATATTGGGCCTATTATCTTATTGTTGAGAATTCCACACCAAACGTTTATTGATTGCCTGCCCTGAAATTGAATTTCTTGATATGTGTTAGGATTTTCAGAGGCCCAATAGTGTGTATTTTTCCTGTTGAAACAACCTGAAGTTGTGAATGAAGATTCATCAGTCCACAAAATATTTCTGAATATATTAGGATTGTTCAAGTTGTATCTGCCCAGAATTGTTTCACAAAAATTAAGACGCGAATCACAATCAAGAGGCAATAATTTTTGAACAGGCAATTGACTGAACGCTCTATACTTTTATGTGTGTTTTTTTTTAATATACTGCGTGTCGTCGCATATGTTACATTTAATTCTCTGCAACAATTTCTTATAGACTTACTTGGATTTTCTACAAAATAAAGTAATATATTTAATTCCAATTCTTCTGTCGCAACTGGCTTCCTTCTGTTTCTTTTTTCATTTAGGAAAGATCGAGTATTTCTAAACACCGTCTCAGTATATTTGAAAATTCCTCTTTCTGGTTGCCTTCTTAATGGAAACTTTCTTTGATACTCTCTTAATGAAGCCTTAGCATTATTTCCATTAGATATATATAAATTATACATATCACACTTTTCTTCCCAAGAATAACCCATTATAAACATATATAAACTGCATACAATTATTCTGACAATTATAAGATTTATCATTAGAAGTGTCAAATGTTTTTGTTTTATTTATTTCATGGCCTACATTGACAGCACAAATTATTCTTTAAAATTTAAACTATTCACGGTATTTTATGAATAACTTTTTTTGTTATTGGATAGAAGACACAAGTTATGGACATTTTTGAAATTGTCAAAACGTGACCAATTCAAATATACAAAAATATATAGGGTGTTCCATTTAAAAAAAATCAAACTTTTTTCGCACCCCGTATAAATTAGTTTCTATTTAATTTTCAATGACATATTTGAAATCTACGGAACAAATTATATAGGCCACAACTTTTAATTTTTGAAAAATCTCAGTAGTTAAAGAAATAAAGGGGGGTGAGGAAGTTACGTGGCTCACCCTGTACAATATAACGAAAGACGATTAACTGTACAAATGAATAGGGTTCCGAACGTGTGCTGTAATGCAGGGCCGGACACGTAATCCGTCATGTTATTGACGGAAGATGACATATGAGAGATCAAACAGACAGGAGTAAAAATGTATTAAGTTGTTATCCTACCCAGGTGCACTGAAAAATTAACCTTTTTTGGGATTTTTTTTCTTGAAAACTATTCAACGGATAAAAATGACATTTTGAGACTTTATTATACATGTTTTGAGGTACACAAATTTTTTTTTATTAAAATTTACGATACAATACGGCGTCTTGGCACTTGGTTACTGAACATGTGTTTTTCCGAAGTGCGAATCGGCGTACACCATAGCAGTCTCCAAACACCACTTAAAGCAAAAAAATATTTGTCGTTAATCTACATTAGTTTTTCTAGGGAATTACCCACGATTATACAATTTTTCCGAAAATCGCAAATTGACGTCAGTTTGATTTTTTTTATTTTTTTTGCTAAAAAATTGAATTTAAGTTGTTTATAAAAATGTTAGTTATTTATCAATCTTAAAAATCGTGGGTCCTTCCCTAGATAATTTATCTAAGAAGTCCCAGTTAAAATTTCAAGCGAATCCTACAAAAATTGAGCGAGTTACAGTATATGCCAATTTGAAATTTCGAGGTTTCGAGAAAAACGCATTTAAAGATTAAAAACGTTTTGTGCCGTGTGTTAATCGACAGTTTAACGATTATTATAGTGTTCAATATGGCTTCTCTGAGATTTACTAACGTCATCTATATATATTTTGAAGAAATATAATTGATTTGTACCCGCAAAAATGATCGACAGAGCTTACCGCGCAAGTGAGCGGCTTTTCAAACATTTCGGAGCGCTCGAAGGCGTCTTGTTGAAAATTGTTTATCGAATTTTCCCCGACGAAAAATTTACTGGTTAGTATAACCCCTTAATAATGTATATACATACCTATTGCTTGTGTCATTCATAAATACCGACTGTCCCCATTGCTTAAGCGTACGTTGCCACGACCAGTAGTTTTCCTGCATTTATTCTCGTTAAACGTGAGCGATTTGGCCTGAACATTTGATTGTAGAAGAAAAATGATCGTTCCAGATCTACTGAAGTTAAAGGTGCAAATTTAAAATAGTTCACATGGACAGAGGACGACACAACACGCAGATTATTTTCACGAGTTTCGCACAGTTGTTTGTATTACTAAAAGTTTTCTGTTGTCACTCATCAGTACATTATTATTTTTTACATCTACAGAGGACAATACACGTGTTACTACTATTTCTGTTTGCAAAACCTGTGTATTAGCTATCAATATCGAGGGCATTAACGACCTTATTACCGCAAAATTGTTGTTTCGTCCACTGTCAGCCGCAGAAATTTATTACGTATGTCTTCTTTGATATTTCCCATGACACGTTGATATGCCTTCTGTAAATATGTTTTACACAATGTATGGCTACTAAGCAATGGAAAATCGGATACACATTTTCCAAAAAAAACATGTAATGTAAATGTTGTCGACCACGTTCCACGCAAAGCTATATTTACAAAACATTACACAGCTCCACAAAAAAAAAATTGATTGCAGGGGTCTGACTACGTATACTGTATGTTTTTTGGGTCACTAAAACCGAATCCGAAGTCCAAATTGCTCCATCAGATCCGGTTCTTTGCCTAACCTCAAAAAATAGGCCTAGAACCATGAAATTCCAGCTAAAAATTATATAATTTGATAAAAACACAAATGAAATTCTATAATCATATATTTCATCAATTCCACAACCATATAATCTCAAAACTCCATAACTCAGTAAAATAGTGACTTATACGCGCTTAAGCAGTGTAAATCGATATGTTTGAAACGGATTTGCCCTTCAATCCCAGTACCACTTAACCTCAAAACCGCGTGATCCTAAAACTTCATAACCTCAAAAAATCCCATAACCTTGTAATTGAAAAAACCTTATAAACCAGTAAAAAAGAGACGTATACCCATTCAAGCAGTCTAAATCAATATATTTGAAACGGGTTCGCCCTTCAACCTTACTACCACTCAACCTCAAAATCACGTGATTCTAAAACTTCATAATCTTATACGGTTCTAAATCTGATTGAGTTTTAACACAAAAGTACTGTAAAATATGGAATGATACTACAAAATTTGTGTACAATTGTACACAAATCCTGATGTGATTGATTAAAACTCAATCAGATTTAGAACCGTATAAGATTATGAAGTTTTCAAGATTATGAAGTTTTAGGATCACGTGATTTTGAGGTTGAAGGGCACACCTGTTTCAAACATGTTGATTTACACTGATTGAATGCGTATAAGTCTCATTTTCACTGGTTTATAAGGTTTTTCAATCACAAGGTTATGGGATTCTTGAGGTTATGGGGTTTTAGGATCACGCTGTTTTGAGGTTAAGTGATACTGGGATTGAAGGGCAAATCCGTTTCAAACATATCGATTTACACTGCTTAAGCGCATATAAGTCTCCTTTTTTACTGAGTTATGGGGTTTTAGAATCATAAGGTTATTGGGTTTTTGAGGTTATGGGGCCTAAGGTTATGGAGTTTTGAGATTATATGGTTATGGAATTATATCATTATGGGATTTCGTTTGGGTTTTTATCAAATTATATTTTAAGATTGAATTTCATGGTTTTAGGCCTGTTTTTTGAGGTTAGGAAAAGAACCGGATCTGATCGAGCAATTTGGACTTCGGATTCGGTTTCAGCGACCCAAAAAACATATATTATACATAGTCAGACCCCTGCAAACGAAAAAAATTTTTTGTTGAGCTGTGTTATGCACAAATCGAACCAAAATTCCTTTTTTCTAACCAGGTATGGAGGTATATTTTTTTGATGGATATTCGAATTTAAATATCTTTTACACTCTCGAAATATATATCGACGATTGCAAGGAAAACATAAAATATGTGATCCGTCTATTGTAAAATCCTTGTAATTTTCAATCATCTTTTTAAGTATATTCACAAATAGTAACGACAGTGTCATTATTGCAGAAATCGACACAAAATCAGGTAACATGTAAATACAGTACACGAATTCACGAATGGCTAACTCTCGACAAAAAATTGTTTTCAATGCGGCGGTCGACCCGTTTACACCGCCGCGCCGGCAGGTCGTTATCGGAATAGCTCGCTGTCTTACGGAGAAAGTGTATTAAAGAGTCCTGGTTTCCTGCGCAGCCTTCGTTCGAGATAACATTCTACGCACGGACAGTGGCGTGGGTATAGAGAGGCAAGAAATATACTCTTTAAAAATGCGGTTTATATTTTAATTGTCATAGAATTGTATAGTGCCGGCTCTGCGTGACAGCATATTTTACGGACCTTTCTAATAAATTGAATGTGGCGGATCAAGGCGGGACACCCTTGAGGAGCCTCTAGTGTAAAAACAGTGAAACATATTTTTTTTGACATGCACCACAAGTAGCTTTGCCCATACCCATAGGACGCGCAGTAGACAGTGGAATTGTGCTGTGGATCCAATTATAATCGCAGTTAATAATTAATAAAATTATATTAATAAAAAATAATGACTAAAAACGTCAGAATTATAACAAAATTTGTGAATATATATGTAAATCAATTTGTTATTCCGGTTTTGAAGTGAATGATGTATTGGAACTTTTGATTCTTCTCTGGGCAGAAAATTCTATAGAACCATAGTTCATACTTCAATGGTCCTGCCAAAAAGTGATCCTGATATTTAGCAAAATTATTTTTTGATCCTGATATTTAACAAAACGCATGATTCTTTTAATAAAATGTTTATGTATAGATACATATGCAAAGAGAAATATTTATTTAATTCTCTTTATGACTTCATAATTATAATTTTGTATTACTTCAAACTTCGCGGTATTTTAATAAAACCAGTGGGTGTGGTTCGCCTATGTTATATTTTAATGCGAATAACGTATTTAAATGTTGCGAGAATAACGGTTTTATGCAGCTCATATTAGAAAAAAATATAAATTATCTGTATAATATACGGCGGAAAAGTCATAGAAACAAGGAAAAAGGAATTAACATACACATACACATGGAAAGAAAGATTCATTTCCATTTTTCGACGCTTTGAGATACGTCCTGGATTTAAATTTTAAATTAAACTTAAAATTTAAAATTTAGAATTTAACAACTATATACAGTGCTATCCATAAAGTTTGCACCATTTGAGAAACATTTTTGTGTGTGCATTTAAGAAATTCATTTGACCGTCAGTTGTTTGGGCAAGTCTTTAAACTAATCATTTTTTTTCACCTATTTCACAAAAAAACCAAAGTTTCATAAATATAATTTGGAAATTTTAAATCATTTATATTCTAATAGAGCGAGCAGTGACTTTTTCTTTTTTTTTTTTTTCTAATTTACTTGTACAGAGCAGAGCAGAAAGCAGAAATATAAAACCCTCAAGTAAAATCATTATAAGCATACCACGTTTTTTCCTACATGATCGTAACAGCAAACAAGATATTTTTTCATTTGCTCTAACCAGCAACTTCTATAAAAATCCTATTATAAATTTAAAAATATATGTAGGAGTCTCAGATTTACCTCCTAAAATAAAATTTACCTTTCTCTTCTCGTTTTTTTATATGTATTTTGTTATTGTTGCAATTATCTCGGATTAAAATACGATATGTCTTTTATATGAAACTCATTCGGCCATATTAATAAAGAAATATTGCAAATAACTGGAAACTAAATATCACATCTTCCAATTATTTAACAGTTCTGTTTTCTAATTTAAGTCTTTAATTCGTAAACAAGTATAGTAGTTACTCTTAGACCTGATGATATAATTAATTTTTCCATTAAAATATCAACATTCACAGGAAATACACATTATGATTACATAAATGATACATATGTAACACTTACAGCAGTAAGGTTTCACTTACCCCTTGCCTTGAATGAGACCACTAGTATAAAGATGCTAGTTAAACCTACAAAAATAGAGATGCAATGAATGATATATTGTTACACAAACTGTTATATACAACATTTATCATACAATGTTTTATCATCAAGCCGTTTTTTTGTAAAACTGTTCTATTTTTATAACAAAATAGATAAATTCAAATCATATACGAGTATTTGGCAATAACTAGGCGAAGTTGTGGTTACCAATAAACAAGAATTAAAATTTTAACACCAGTGTTAATAATATTTTTAACACCAGTGATATATAATGTCACTACATTATATGAGACAACATTATTTTACGCCCTTGACTCTTTTGGAACTTTGCAACACAGTGTGTCCCGCTTTTCATAAATCCACCCTAATTTATTTTTTATTAATAATGCGATTTTCTTCAAATTTGGGTGGTAAGTATAAAATGAAAAATTTGGCGTAGTTAAAATATATATTTACCATTGGCGTGTTGTTTTAGGGGAGAAAAGGGGGTCGATTTTTCTAGAAAGAATATTAGGGCTTATTCTAAACATCTTTATTGTCAAATATAGATTCAGCATCCCCCAAAAACCTCTTAATCATTTTTTGAATATCGCTAAAACTGATTAAGGTAGGGTTTAATATGAATATCTTGTTTGTTACATTAGCAAGCAACACTAATAACAAATTCAAAAATGTAGTTGTTTTTTTTTCAAATTCCGGCCTGCCTAACATACCCACCTTCCAATCCGATACATTTTTCGAGGAAGAAAATAAGACAGGAGATAAACTTTTAAAGCAAAAATTGGATATAAGTTTTTCCCTATAATTTGATGATTTTGAAAAGTGTATGGTATTACAAGGTGGATCTGTTAAACAACCCAGAATAAAAAAATAAATTTTTGTTACTATGGTTGTTTATTAACGAAATAAACAACTTGATTCTGCCTTAATTAGGTTTTGAGATAGTCAAAAAAGGGACTTTGGGGATTTTGGAGACGCTGAATGTATTTATAATTTGACAACAAAAATTATTTAGAATAAGCCCTAATATGCTTTCTCGAAATATCAACCCCCTTTCCTCACCCTAAACAGCACGTCGATGATAAATATAAGTTTTTACTATGCCAATTTTTTTATGTTTCCACATACACTTACCACCCAAATTTGAAAAAGTTGCATTATTACCGACAGATAAATTAGGGTGGATTTATGAAAAGCAGGATACAATCTATAACCAATTTTTTATTTAAAAAATGACAAACTTTACTTAGGTACATTTTCTTCACACTCGGTGCGTAAAATAATTCCTTAGAAACAAATGCGTGAAGAAAATTACTACATATTTTATTTTTACTATCAGATATACGAGGTGTGTAAATTAATTAATGAGACTGGCAACGTAGCGCCCGATCTAGCAACATTGCGGAGACGGGACTTGGAAGGTTAACATATAATGCACCTTCAGTACAAGTTTGAACGTGTTAGAATCATTTCTTTGTCCTTTTGTAACTGTTTTCGTAAACCGTTTTTTTTCTAGTGCGTTTTAAAAATGAGTGACATTAAATTTATCAACTATCAGGTGCTATCAGGTTTTGCTTCAGACTTGGACACAGCGCAACAGATACTTCAACACGCCTACGGAGACAGTGTTTTGTTTTTAAGCCCAAGTTTTTCGGTGGTTTAAGACATTCTCAGAAGGAAGAGAGTCGATTGAAGATGAACCACGCCCTTCGCTGCGTGGTTAATCTTGGTGGTGGCAATCTTCAAGAACCGATGAAAATGTCGATAAAATACGGGATCTTGTGCGTTCAAGGGTCATGCGTGTGAGACCAAACATCAAGAACAACTGGATGTTACATCACGCCAATGCTCCTTGTCACACAGCCATTTCAGTAAACAAGTTTTTACCCGAAACCAACCAGCTGAAGCCTATTCCAGTATATGAGTTCCAGCACTGCTGTGAGGAATCGAAGACCGTCTCCAGCTCCAAGTTATACCTAATACTATTCGAATAAAAAAAAGAAAAAGTCAGTCTCATTACTTAATTTACACACCTCGTATAGTCAGATTAATCTGTTATCGCTTAAAGCAATATTCTTATGCTCAATCATTATTAGGCTTCAGAATGTTTATCTGCCCGCATGTAAAACTGCGTAAGAGTATTCCGCGTTCCCGCGGCAGGATGACACACTACTGCGCATACGCGGGCTCTGGAGCGTTTTCGGGAAGGGTCAATGCCGTATGTAGCACGGGCAAGAGATACACGACGCTTACTAATACGGTTTATACTTTCATTATCATAGAGTTTTATAATTCCCAGCCCTGCGTTGCCGCAGACATTTCCGTACCCTGATCATTATACATATAAGTTTATTTGTCCTTTTTTTACGAACTAGTATGTAACAAGTGTTTTTAAGGCGCTTTTTTTTGAAAATCGAGAAAATAGATATAAAATCAAATTAAAATTTATTGATTGGCTGATCTGCCATTTCATAGAGCTACGTCGTTCCCCGCCCAATGTATGAAACGACGTCGCAAACTTATAGAGAAGGAATTACAGGAACTTTTACGGCTACTTTTCGGTTAATGGCACTCCTCAATTGGTGCCTGTATATCTGGTTTATTGCCGGAATAATGTAGCTCTCCCGTTCCGCTCGTATAGTCGATCCGCTCGAACGAAGAAAGCCGACTTTGACACTTTACGATCCCTGCAGTTGTGTTATTGGCAATATTACACGTCATTAACTGCTCTGTGCCGGCGGGCCGCATTTGCACATATTTCCGCTTAATAATTCAAAACGGCGCGTTTCGGGTTCGTTGGAGTCGCAGCAAAAAAAAAATACGTGGCCAATACGCCGACAGATTGCATTGCCAATAAAAGCGAAACACTTCACGCGTCGATGGTGCTTATAACCGGAGAACCATTGTTTAAAACTTTACGCGTTCGACAATTTTTCTATTGTATGACAAGCCGGACCATTGCTACATTTACTGCGAAAAGAAAAATATATTCTTTCGTCAAAGGGAATCGGTGAAAATAATACAGCACCCTTAAAAAAACGACTCAAATGGACCACCTAACTATGAATCTGAACTTGGTTTAACCCCATCTGGCTTTACACTTTGGTGAGAAAAATTCCTAGAAAATTATGTGGCATACGAGGTGTGGCTATTAAATAACCGAGCTGCTGTCATAACACTTTTATTCGTTACCAACTACAGTAGCAACTTTTTCGCCTTCAATGGACTCCCCTTGGAGATCTCTGCACCGCTCCATACGACTTTTCCATTGTTGAAAGCAGTGCTAGAAGTCTGCTTCTATCAGCTGGTTCAGAACCTCCGTCGCTTTTGCTTAACCGCTTCCACTCTTTCGAATATTGTCCCCTTCAGTGTCACCGTGTCTAACAAGCCTGGAGCAGTGTCAATGTTGTTTAGAATGTCAGAGCAAATGTTCATTCTTGATTCCTTTTGCTCGGGAGTGAGGAGTTTTGGCACCATTTTTGCGCAAATTTGCGCATGTTGAACGATGCAAAATCTGGCGAACACATTCTTTGTCGATTCCCGTTATTTCAGCAAGCCCTCGGATGCTTAGACGATCTTCGAGGATTAATTTACAAATTTTTTCAACGTTTTCGTCCCTCTTTGACGCTGAGGGCCGTCCGGGGCACGGATCGTCTTCGGTCGTTTCACGTTCCTCTTTAAACTGTTTAAACCATTCAGAAACTTATGTGAGGGATAAACATTAATTCCCGTACACTTTTTTTAACATTGCATAAGCTTCTGTAAAAGTTTTCCCCAGTTTAACAAGAAACTTGAGATTGACACGTTGCTCCATCTGAACACTTAACATTTTTTCGACGCGTCACTGGCACGTAGACTAATTCGAACTACTGCTACAGTCAAACTGAGCGACCCACTGGCTTGTCCAGCGAGCTCAGTGTGAGGAAAGTATCACCACACACAGTTCTGTTCAAACTTGTCGCGACACGCTCGCAGCGCGCTGGTAGCAGCATCAGTTCAGTTATTTAATAGCTATAGCTATAACCCAGGACCACAAACAACATCAAACCATATAACTCTCTGGGATGGTTAGTCGCACTTCCCTGAGGAGAATATTATATAAATACCTCGGATTATTTGCTTACAAGTTGCAACTTACTCATGAGGTACAGGAAAATGACCATCCACTTCGTCATCGCTTCTCCGTGTGAGCTTTAAATGAGTGTGAAAATGAAATTTTCAAGGTTTCAATCGAAAAATCATTTTTTCGAACGAAGCTCATTTTCGTCTTGGAGGACATGTTAATAAACAGAACTGTAGGATTTGGGGTTCCGAAAATCCACACGTAGTCATAGAGAAGCCAATACATCCTGCAAGAGTGACTGTTTGCTTTGAGTTTTGGAGTGATGGCATCATTGGTCCGTATTTCTTTCAAAATGGAGATGGTAACAGCTTTACAGTAAATGGAATGCGTTACAGAGACATGTTAACTAATTTTTTGCCCGTGATTGGACGATCTGGACTTGGACGAGCTTTGGTTCCAGCAGGATGGAGCAACGTGTCACACAAGCCGTAAAACACTCGATCTTTTGCACACTAAATTCGGTAACCGTGTTATCAGCCATTCTGGAGGCATTAAGCCTTCGCGCAGTTGCGATTTAACACCGTTGGATTATTTTTTTTGGGGACATTTAAGGACCGTTGTTACTCCAACAATCCACAAACAATTGACGCACTGAAGAAAAACATCAATCGAGTTACTCGTGCAATAGAGCCACAAATAATCGAAAATGTACTGTAAAATTGGGTGAAAATAATGAACTGCCAAGCCAGCTGCGGCGGCCATTTAACTGAAATTGTTTTTCATAAATAATGGGAAGGCATACTTTCTTAAATAAAGCAACAATCATTTAAAAATATTCAACTATGCAGTTTTAATATCAATTTTAAAAAAGAAACCATATCATGGCCCACCCTTTATATTAGTTAAGTATACAAGTTATCATAACTTAGGTTGAGAATATCTCCAATTCACGTCGTATTATTCTGCGATGTCTAGGTAAGGATTCAAAAACTGTATAAAAATGACCAACCTATATTTCCATATTGGAAATCAAATTGTGAACGCCTGTGTTAATTATTTCCGAACGAATTGTATCTAGACAGCTTCGTTATGTGAACGGGTAACCAAACAGCACACCCAGCAGGCAGCGTGTCGGCGAAGATAATCCCGGACGGCCTGTTACCCTGCGGTGAGATAAGCCCAGATGAAGAGTCCCAGCGAGACCTACCCATGTGGTGTGTCGTCTCTCTAACAATGTGGTCGGCCAGGTCCAATGGATGTGTTTCGCTTAATTAGATAATTAGCTGATGGTGGGGTGCAATAGAAGTTGACTTGTATCTGCAATAAGACGTACGTTGGATAAACCAGAAAGACGTTTAAAAAACAGATAACTGAACATAAAATATTTTTTAAATACATTTGTACATAAAAATTGGCCAATCATATTTATCCCACTTTGTTGAAGGAAATCTGTAATTTATAGACAATTTAGGTACTTCACACGTAAACTAAATGGAACAAAGGGGTCGTGAATGTTTAGAAATTTAAAATTAAATTTAAATTTAAAAGTAATTAAATTTAAACTTATCGTTGAATAATAATACGTACATCAATAATTTGTCGCTACTCAATTTATGAAATAACGATAGAATATAACCAACCTGTAAAAAAATAAGGAACTGAAAACCCTATCCTTTTATTGAACTTATACCTGAGAGACACGATAATGAGATCTTAAGAGAAAGTATACACATTTTCAACATCTTATACGCATAGCAATGTCAACTTTTGACATATACCCAACATCTACGTATCTTCCAGTTTTATCAAAAGTGCTAGCAACTTATGATTTTCAAATGGAACACCAAGTATGTTTTACCTTATTTGAAATCTTCATGGTTTTCTGAGTTCACTGATAAAAAAGGGAGTTTTTAGTTACTGAAATATATTTTCGACGTTTTATAATTTTCAATGTGTTATAATGTTTATTAATCCCACTCTAATAAAATCCTAGTGATCCTAGAAGATCCTTATTCTCGACTCTACAAACTTATTATTGATACATACGATAATTTGATAAAAAACACAGCTACCTTATAACAAATTGTAAAATGTGAATCTTTACCTAAATGACGTTTTAGTGAAAAAAGTTTTAGTTGTATAAAATGCAGTTGTTGTCAATCATCGATCAATTTATTCTGAGTCACTAGGATTATTTCAGTGGAATTATGTGAGTGGAAATGGCACACTTCAAAAATCATAAAAAAAATATTTGACTACTCATACAACAACTTATTCTTAGTATACATAATTGAAAACTTTAGAATATATATAAGGTGTGCCACAAAATCGCTTGGAGACCTTCCGATGAAACTGCAAGATTTTCATGTTTATAAGTTGACATTTGTTACGAATATAAGATTAAAAAAACTTGAAATTGATTAGAAAATTTGAAAACTTTGTCTTGATAAATATAGGATAAAAGTAAGTTTATCATGATCCCGTGTCACCCAGTATACCTACATCAATGCCATATTAAATTAGCATCATCTGGTTTTTTAGATTTAACATACTTATTCTATGTACTTCTGAAGAAACCACTGAGTTGGCGAAACAATAATTGTTACGTAAAAATGAGGTAGTGAAAATCTACAAAATTGTAGATGTGCTCCCTATATCAAAATGGATTTTCATTAAATTCATCGAGGTCAACTTGGTCACTTTCGTGAAAAAATCATAGATAATACGAGGTGTGTAAGCAATGAAACTGGCAACGTAGCGCCCGATCTAGCAACACTGCGGAGACGGGACTTAGAAGGGCGGTAGGTTAACATGCAATGCACCTTCAGTACAAGTTTGAATTTGTTATAGTCATTTGTTTGTTCTTTGTGACTGTTTTCGTTAACCTTTTTTCTAGTGCGTTTTAAAAATTAGTGACATAATTTTGAGCAACGGTGTGCTATCAAGTTTTGCTTCAGACTTGAACACAGCGCAACGAATATTTTTGCAAAACTTCAACACGCCTACGAAGACATTGCTTTTTCAAGAGCACAGTTTTTTCGGTGGTTTAACGCATTCTCAGAAGGAAGATAGTCGATTGAAGATTAACCACACAGCGGAAGGCTCAAGAACTGATGAAAATGTCGATAGAATACGGGATCTTGTGCATTCAGGTCGTCGGTTGACGACAAGAATGATCGAGGAAGAGTTAAATTTGAATCACACCACTGTTCAGGATCATGAGTGTGATACCAAACATCAAGAACAACTGGATGTTGCATCACGACAATGCACCTTGTCACACAGCCATTTCAGTAAACGAGTTTTTAGCCACTAGCCTCCTTATTCGCCTGACTTGAGTCCTTGTGACTTTTTTCTTCCCGAGATTGAAAAATCACCTCGAGGGACGTCATTTTGGGACCATATAAAACATTCAAACGGCTGTAACCGACCAGCTGAAAGCTATTACAGTATATGAGTTCCAGCACTGCTATGAGGAATGGAAGAACCGTCTCCAGCGCTATGTGGCTTCCCAAGGAAGTTATTTTGAAAGAGACAATATTGAAATGTAATTCTATTCGAATAAAAAAATTGAAAAAAACAATCTCATTACTTAATTTACACACCTCGTGTAATCATAATTTTAAATAACTTAAATATTGACAATGAGTCATTAGAACTATAAACTTCTCATTTTTTTGTAAACTTACTGAATACTAGTCACTGTTATCATTTTAACACCACTATAGTGGGTACTGAAATGAGATTGGAACGTTCAACGTAGAAATTAATATAAAAATTTCACCTAGCACTAAGACCCTAAAACTGTACTCAATTTCCATTCTAAATTGAAAATAGGTAGAAAAAAGCAAGGTTGTCAGATATATTTTCTAAAATTGCTAAGCTCACTATACAAGTATACTTCATACGTCAGTAAACTGTTAGTTCGTGACGTTCTTAGAAAGCTAGTTTGGAAATCAAAAAAAGTGCATAGATATAAATTTATTAGTTAGCATTAAAATAAAGCGTTTAAAATTGCTGGAAAAAATAATTATAAATTAAAACAACTGTATGTATGTTACTATACTTAGGAATATTTTGAAGAGCCGGCAACGCGATGCCACGAATGCGCCAGCAAATGCCGACCATTATACTATAGGATTGCTTTATATGTAATACATCCAAATACTTATTCGGTCCACTGTGCCATAAAATTTTTACGACGTCGTTAAAATGATTTACGACTTTAGAAATTCTATGTGTTTAAGGCGCCAGTGACGTGTATTTCAGCTAGGTTTATTAACACAAACAATTTTTTGAGATTGTCTGGCTAAATGAGCATTATTTACAGCAAATTATATTACAAATATTAAGAGTTTTGTATGCAGGCTAATTTTAATCTCCTATATTGATTTGAATGTAAAAAAAATTCACATTTTTCGAATTTATAAAAGATATATGCACGCCCATGGAATCATAAAAATTGCACCGCTTTTTTTGTTCCCCAGGCGTATTTATCATTTTCAATTAAAATTAGAAGGACTTATACCAATACTCAACGAACGTTTCGCGCAACCATGTTGGCATCATCGGGAGATGATTAAAACCTAGCAATGTTTGGCCAGTTTAATGTTTCATCCCAAATTCTTATTTTGTTTCAGAGGACTGGTCAACGGCACGTCTTAATCATGAGCCGGATTTCGTAACTCCGATCCAGAATGTTACGATCGCTGCGGGCAGAGAGGCGATATTAACGTGCAGCGTGAGTAACCTCGGCAGATATAAGGTAAATACCCCTTTATACATATGTCTATAAGAATGTCGTATAAGATTCCTGAAATGTATTCGAGAAACATAATACTTACAGAGTTCATAAAAATACGTATATACGCATACATAGAAGTATTAAATTTTTAGGAGTCCCCACTTTTATATCGATACGAATATATGGCACTGCAGATATATAAAATTTAAAAAAATCTTGGGTATGTAACATAATATATAATATGGAAATTACTTCAATTTCAGTACAGTAATAAAATTTTAAATGGAATAGACGTGGCAACAAATATATTCGAAGATATCTCAACCTACAATGTTGCTAAAAAGTTTGGAAATGGTACTGTCACAAGTCACGTTTCCAGACTTTTTACCAACCCTGTATATATGAAATTAACAGTTTCTATAACCTTTCGCAAGTGTTGCATATAGCGGATGTTGTACAACAGCGCCAACTGACAAGGGACTACTGCAATCAAATTAAATTGAGGCAACCCCCATCACATTCTACACGAGCTGTTTATGTATCGCGTTGTCGTTATCAATAAAGCCAACTTTATTGATAAGATAAGTTAGTATGTTCGAAAATACTTTGTTTTTGCTTCTTTATGACTTATTTATATCAGTAATACGTATTATATTATTATATTTTCAAAGAAAATGCCCGTTTGCTCATTTATGTCAATAATATTATATATTCTTAAGGGAAATGTGGAGAGCAATGGCGTAACAAAATAAAAGGGTCCCATTAAAAAAATACTAAAACCCTGTATATAATAGCTTCGTAATTAAAAACAAATTTAAAAATCTGACTACGCCAATGTATTCTACAGAAAAAAGTGTCAATAGAATCCTTCATTTGTTTCGTCATATTTGCGCAACAAGTAAAATATCGGACATTTTAAAAAAGTTTAAATTCCCCCCGTTTTGATTATTATTAAGTTTCACATAAAAATAGGCTGCATCAAAAACATCTAAAATAGTTTATCCAATACAGCATGAAAAACATTTAATTAATACGACTATAAGTTGGTTGAACAGAACCTCAAAATTCTTATGTTAGTCACAGATAACTAGACTGAGGCGTACAGACAAATAGATGAAGCCAAGTATGTGTATGATACTTTGACACTGTATCTTCAGTGAACAGAACTGTATCTGGTGATACTTTCCCCACCCTGAGCTCGCTGGACAAGTCATTTGGTCGCTCAGATTTATTGTATCAGTCGTTTGAATTAGTCTACGCACGAATAACGAGTCAAAAAAATGTTAAGTGTTCAGATGGAGCAACGGGTTAATCTCAAGTTTCTTGTTAAACTGAGGAAAAGTTTTACAGAAGCTTATGCGCTGTTAAAATAAGTGTACTCACATAAGTTTTTGAATGGTTTAAACGGTTTAAAGAGGGACGTGAAACGACCGAAGACGATCCGTGCTCCGAATGGCCCTCAACGTCAAAAACGGACGAAAACATTGAAAAAATTGGTAAATTAATCCTCGAAGATCGTCTTCTAAGCATCCGAGGGCTTGCTGAAATAACGGGAATCGACAAAGAATGTGTTCGCCAGATTTGAATCGTTCAACATGCGCAAAGTTTGCGCAGACATGGTGCCAAAACTCCTCAGTCCCGAGCAAAAGGAATCAAGAATAAACATTTGCGCTGACATTCTAAACAACACTGGCACTGATCCAGGCTTGTTAGACACGGTGCTTACTTGTGATGAATCGTGGTTTTTTACTTGCGACCCCGAAACAAAGCGCCAATCCATGCATTGGAAGAACCTGAACTCGCCAAAGCAAAAAAAACAGGATGAGCAAATCCAAATTCAAAGCTATGACGATCGTCTTTTTTGACATTCGGGGCATTATTTATGTTCACTGGGTCCCTAATAGTCAGACAGTCAAGCAAGACTATTATATCGAGATTCTTACGACCCTTCGTGAGCGTGTGAGTAGACGAAGACTCGATTTGTGGAAGACCAAATCATGGAAGATTCACCAAGAAAATGCACCGCCCCATTTTACTTTGTCTGTGAAGGCGTTTTTTTTTACTATGCAAAATACTACATTACTGTGTTGGAACATCCATCATACTCGCCCGACGTTGCCCCTTGTGATTTTTTTATATCCAAAGGTCAAATCGGCGCTGAAGGGGACAAAATTCGAAAGTATGGAAACGGTTAAAGCAAAAGCGAGGGAAGTTCTGGACCAGCTGACAGAAGCGGACTTCCAGCACTGCTTTCAAGAATGGAAAAGTCGTATGGAGGGTATAGAGATCGCTAAGGGGAGTACATTGAAGGCGAAAAAAGTTGCTACTGTAATTGGTAACGAATAAAAAGTGTCATGACAGCAGTCCGGTTATTTAATAGCCACACCTCGTATGTGCCCTTGATCGCGTTACTAATATATAAAGATAAAATTGTGAATTTTTGTTAATTAAAGTACTTTATTTTAATTTTATTTTATCTAACATGTTTCAGTGTAAAAACTGTACAACAGGCCGCGCTTGGTCTAATATTTGTTAGCGGTTACAGTCAATAAAATGATAAAAGACATAGTTAGACAACGTTAAACCAAAAAACTGAGCCATAGACTAAAACTTCGTACGGTTGCGAATTGAAAAGGGCGGAAAGGAGGGGTGCATTAATTTGGGGTATTATTACGACATTAACATTTTCCGCAAAGTACACAACACAACAAAAAGTTGCTAATGCAGACTTGGGGTGCGGTTTTTTATGCGATAGTAATCGTTCGACCCTCCACAGGATCAGGCGGAGTCCTTTTTTAGCTTTAGGTTTTTTGTCCTACGGCTTCAACTTCGCAGTATTCATTTATCATCTAGGGCCTAAGTTTGCGGTAATAGGTCCTTGTATTTTACAGGTTATAATATCCGCTCTATAATACGTTACTTGTCTTCGAATTGATAAATTAACCTTATATGTGTATGTGTGTGTGTGTGTGTGTGGACCTCGAAGCTGGAATAAACACGGAAAAAGCGGGGCAAGAAGTTGTTAACGCGCGAATCATTTTCTTAACGTTATTTTTTTGTCCCACGCACAGCGTGGGTAATAATCGTAACAATAAAAACCTGACGTTTAATTATTTGTTCTGAAAGAGGTTATAAAACTCTTAAGAAAATGGAATCGATGTAACTTGTTTTGGATAAATATTTTATAATTGCCTATTAAGTTGCAAATGCGTACCATGCACACCCACATAGTATATACATTATACAGTGCGCCACAAAATAACGGTTAAATTAATTTTTGACAAGACTATTAATTTTTATGAAAAATCCGGAAACAGGTCTTTTATTCAAAAATTTAATATATAAAATAAAACATACATACATTTTACATACATTTGTTACTGTTAAAAGTCTGTTTGGCATTACACTTTAATTAGCTTAAAATTGTCTGTTAAAAGCTAGTAGTAAGTGTCACTATAACGCAGATTAATCACTTCGAACCCACAGAATGGCCGGCTCGTCCTCCGGATTTCAATCCATGTGATTATTTTTTATGGGGCTATTTAAAAAAGCAAAACCAACCACCTAACATTGAAAATTTAAAAACGAATTAAAAAAAGAATTAGAAATGAAATTCGGGGAATCACACCTCAAGTTATTAGAAATGTATTAAGCCAATTTGAATATCGTGTGGCTATAGCTCAGAAAGTGTTTGGAACATTTAATTTAGGTGTATTTTTATTTGTTATCTATTTTGAAAACTATTAATGTATCAATTACTGTTTTCTAAATGTTACGTTGTTTCTGTTACTGATACTAGTTAGATACATTTCCCAATTCAACATTTCAGCTGTTATCTCGATAGCCACGAAAGTAATAGATAACAAATGTTATATTTCTGAAATTGTCCCTCAAAGGTCTGCTCAAAAATTTAAAACGATATAGGGTGGTCCATTAAAAAAAAACTAACATTGACAGCGGTACATGAAACTCGAACGTCCTATATACTTTCACTATTTTTTGAAAAACTATAAACTGATCATAAAAATTGAAGTGTCGAAGAATTTTGTGCAAATATCAATAAAACCTGAGTTTTTAATTTTATTCCAAACTTTAGCCCCTCACTGTATGTATAGCATTCAGTTACAAACTAACGACTAAAACAATTTAATGGCAAAAAAATTATTGATCCCTAAATGCAAAGATTTTTAATAAGGAGTGGGATGAAAGATTATTTAGGTTATCACAAACTGATCCTACAGCTTCATTGTTTTTACTGGCTGAATCAATTCTTCGTCTGCATTCGACGATTCGACCATTCCTTCTTCTTGCCCTCATTCTAAGATAGCGGTTTTCCTTGCCCAGTATATTACAATTCTTAGTTGGACAGATATTCTGTAGTTTCTCTAACACTTCTTTTTCGAAATGGTTGCAAATTAATTTCCAATAGCTAAAGTTCAAACAACCAGTTAAAAAAAACTACTACACTTTTCTCGACGCGCGTTTCGCCAAACAAGTTTTAATCTTCTCCTGAAGATGCCAACTTGGTTGGCGAATCGCGCGTCGAGAAAAGTGTAGTAGTTCGGTGTTTCGTGGAAAACATCCAGTTTTTTGTTTCTACGCCGAAAGTTCCAGTACCCACTCCAGGAACAAACAATCAGTTACTAATCAGCTCTTTCATCTTCAGCCCCATGTGGCTCACAAGTTATTCTTATTCCGAGCAAACGTCATTCCGCCTTTTCATCGAGATGACGCAAACTGCTTTATAACATTTCAAAGTAGGGGTTTCAATAAGGCCCTTTATCAGCCCCCTAAATCATATTTTTTTATTTTATTATCTAGATCAGTCTTATTTTTTTTATAATGTGAAAAATATAAAGCTTTCAAAAACACATATATTTTTTGTGTTACTTAATAGTATCTTTATGAAAAGAACCACTTAACTTGAATTTTTTTCAAAAATACGTCATTTTTGTAGTTTTTGCATATAGAGCGCAACCGAGTAACAAAGCGATTTTCGTATATATGGTGCACAAATACATAAGCTATTACATACATAAACACTGACGTGTTACTATACTGCGCTCATGGTAAAAAATAAATGAATTGGATTTCGGATAATATTTGATATTGTATTGATTGACTGATTTTACTATATTCTCTTTCCAAAACTTCAACTTAGCCATTGATTTTCTTTTAGTACTTATAGACGAGATGTTGCAACCAGTGTTCCTAGACGGCACGGACAACTGACGCATGCGCAGTAGCGGGGGCGGCACCTAATCGCACATTGGCGGAACAGTCCGTGCGTCGTTCAAACGCGCTTAAGTTAACCTCGCTGAGTAGCAGAATTTGTGCGTTTGAACGACGCGCGGACTCTTCCGCCAATGCGCCTTAGGTGCCGCCCCATTATTACGCATGCGTCAGTTGTCCGTGCCGTCTACGAACCCCGCCACCCGCGGGCATTAACGAGTTAGCGATGCAGTTGCATCAGTCCGTCAGTTTATTCATTGTATTCAAGATGCTGCAGCTGGATGATCAGATCAAGAAGAAGAGGACTCTACGTAATATATTAATGTTTTTTGCACCTTGTATAAGTTTGCTTTGTCAAAACAAAACGACAATTATAATATTAATTAGTATATTTTGTCACTTCATTCTCATCACCTATGAATCAAAAATATACCTTAAACACATAAATAGAGCGAATATTGGCCGATGCTATATATATTTGAATAAAAAAAACAATATTTAAATAAAAAAAAATCAGAGGGGCCGGTAAAGGGTCTTATCGAAACCCCTCCTTTTGAACATATTTGACCGAATTCCTATTTCAAATTTTCAATACAAAGGAAGTGGGGTTACTTCTACAATTTTATTTTTTTTGTCCCACGCACAGCGTGGTAATAATCGTAACAATAAAAACCCGACGTTTAATTATTTGTTCTGAAAGAGGTTATAAAACTCTCAAGAAAAAGGAATCCATGTAACTTGTTTTGGATAAATATTTTATAATTGCCTATTAAGTTGCA